>JFHB01000074.1:0-135863 GCA_000729835.1 Atkinsonella hypoxylon | reverse complement strand
TCTCTCTCTCTCTCGTTTTTTTTTTTTTTTTTTTTTTGTCCTCCCCGCCCAACTTTATCTGTACCATTCTACCCATCTTTTTGTCTGGGATATGTGAAGCAGGCATTGTACACTTATCGGGAAATAGTTGGAGTAGCCTACTGTGGTAGGATGAAGCAGCATACCCTTTACTTTTTATTCCCTGGTTCCTGTTTTTTTTTTTTTTTTTTTTTTATAATAGCGACGCCTCGCACCCTTGTTTTAAATGCGATTTTCTCTTTGTTCATAGGTAATTGCATTGGCACGGGCGCACATGATACACTACGGCAACGCTTGCATCTCATCAATTCATCTTTGTACCCAGATAGCACTGGACAATCGTAGTCCCCTTATTCTCTGCTCCAAGGGTAACAACAAACTATTTTCTCATGACCTATCCGTCACAGCCCCGTGACTCGCATCCCCCACCAACTTCGCATACTTTGCCAAAACACCCCTTCTCACTCGCGGTTCTGGTGCCCTCCACGCAGCCTTCCGCCGAGCCAATTCGTCGTCCCCGACTTGAACGTCAATGCGGTTCGCTACCGCATCGATCGTGACCGTGTCGCCGTCATGAACCAGCGCGATGGGTCCACCGACCGCCGCCTCGGGCACGACGTGTCCCACTATGAAGCCGTGCGACGCGCCGCTGTATCGGCCGTCCGTGACGAGAGCCACGTTGTGCAGCCCTGCGCCCGTGATGGCCGCGCTGGCACGCAGTTGCTCGGGCATGCCCGGCCCGCCTTTGGGTCCTTCGTACCGCACTATGAGGACGAGGTTGCCGTCCGATGGCTTGATCTCGCTTCGGGACAAGGCGCGGTTGAGATCCTTTTCGCAGCCGTAGACGCGAGCTTTGCCCGTAAAGGAGAGGCCTTCTTTTCCGGTGATTTTGGCGACGGCTCCGCCTGGGGCCATATTGCCTCGTAGGATGCGGATATGGCCTGTCTGTTTGATGGGGTCGTCGAGCGGGCGGATGATTTGCTGGCATGGGTCGAGGGAGGGCCAGTCGGCGACGTTTTCGGCTAGGGTTTTGCCGGTGACGGTCATAATGGAGCCGTCGATGAGGCCCTTTGCGATGAGCATCTTGAGGACCGACGGGGTCCCACCGACTTCGTAGAGGTCTTCCATGAGGTACTTCCCGCTGGGGGCTAGATCGGCGAGGAGAGGCGTGCGGTCACTTGCGCGTTGGACGTCGTCGATGGTGAGATCTACGCCGGCCGTGTCGGCCATGGCGAGGAAATGCAGGACGCCGTTGGTGGAACCGCCAAGGACCATGGTCAGCACGAGGGCGTTCTCGAAGGCCGCGCGGGTGAGGAGGTCGCGGGGCCGGATGTCCTTTTCCATGGTGATCTTGATGACTTGGCCCGCTCGCTCGCACTCACGGCTCTTCTCAGGGGAGAGGGCTGGGTAGGAGGACGAGCCCGGCAGGGTGAGCCCCATGGCTTCAATGGCTGTGGCCATGGTGTTGGCCGTGTACATGCCTCCGCAGGCACCGGCACCAGGACAGGCGTGCTTCTCAATGTCGGACATGACATCGGAGCTGCACCGGCCGGGCTGGCCCGCACCCGTCTTGGCCTGCAAATGGCCGTATGTGTACGCCCCGGATGCCTCGTAGCAGGTGCTGATGTTGACGCTGCGCTCCAGGAGGGAAGAATAGCCCTTGCGGATCGTTCCGCCGTAAATCATGATGAACGGCCGGTTGTGTCGCGCTGCTGCCATGATTACGCCTGGCATGTTCTTGTCACAACCTGGGATGGAGATGTTGGCGTCGTGGTGTTGCGCTGAAGTGACCGACTCGATGGAGTCGGCTATGAGCTCGCGTGTCTGCAAGGAGAATCTCATGCCTAGGGATGAAAGAATGGATCAGTCAAAGAGCAACTGCCACTGAGACAGTTCGTTGCGCACGGAAAAAAACCGCTGGTTGGAAGTGAAATAATGGCCTTGAAGGCTGTGATACGTACCTTCACCCCCCATGGTAATGGCATCAGAGACGCCAACTGTGTTGAACTGCCATCCCAGCATGCCTTCTCGCTCCACGGCTCTCTTGACAATTTTCCCAAACTCGAGCACTACCTCCGTGTCAGTACACCCTTCCACTGTCCTTTCTGTTTCTCTCAAACCATGGTCGACAAGATTACCTCCGGAAGTTACATAGCGTGAAGGTCGACTCACAGTGTGTACTATACAACGCCATGTCAGTCAGTTCGGCACAAGTGATTACTAATGGAAAGCATTAATGCTTTCCCCATTGCAACATACTTGCATGGATTGCCCTCCCACCAAACAGTTGCGATACCCACTTGCGGGGCATTCTTCATCGTCTGTTCATTTGGGACTCCAGCCCCGTAGAGCATGGCCTGGATAGATGCTTATCGTCAGCTGGCCACTCACAGTGAGCAGAGACATTGTTGTGTCTGTAATCTCGAGTACAGCTTCAATTAGTGGTTGGCTGGCGCAACGTACCTGGGCGCCGGGGAAATCATGATGCCTCGTGAGAACCGTAGACCAGCGGTTCAGTGCGCCCCCAGGAGGTAGGGCCTTGAATTGGATGTAGTCTGGCGAGGACTTGGGGTCATAGCCCGGCATGGCAGCGACGTTGGATTGTTTTCCCGTATCTGCCATGTCGAATACCGCAAATCACAAGATGACCTCTGCTATGTCCAAACAACTGATGATGACAAAGATTAGCGTTTCTCTTCAGAAGACGAATCATGATGAATAAGAAAAAGACGGAAAAAAAAAAAAAAAAAGGGGCAAGCCAGAGCGCTTGTCTCCCTGAAAGAGAAAGGAAGTTCACAATAGCTCAATCCCCAAGCTCATGCCCCACGATGTCATCCCCAGCGGACAGAACTGTCCGATGGCCGGAACAAAAAGGCGGCCATTCCACAGGGGTCAAGATAGATCCAGCAAGAACTTGAACTGAGCTTCTGCCGTGCAAGAAACAGCAGGAAGAATATGGCAGGGGGAAGAAAAAAACCATTTCCGCATGTGAATGCCAATTGGACCAGGCCAGGCTTCTCTGATACGCTCCGGCAATCGAGGGAAGCGAACTCACGATTCAGGCAGACAGGTGATGAGCCGGATTGGTATAATATCTCGGTAGACACCATCAATATGAAAGAAATTGCAAGAAATGGCCTTGCAGAGACTGCCCAGTCAATGTATAGCAGAGGGGAAACGAGAGAAAAAAAAAAAAAGAGGGTCAACTGGTATAGTTTGTACCAGCCCCGCGATGGGTAGACTCTCTGAAGTCGTGACAGAACCAGTTGCACCATCATCGTCGTCAGTCCATCTTTGTCATCGAAAACACGGAATGGATGCTCTTCTGCACATGCAGTTTAACTGGGACTACGGGTACGGAGGCTCGCAAGCTCTTTTGTCTTAGCTCCATTCCCGGGGATCACCCCTCGCGGAATGGTGGGTCTCACTGATGGGTCCCACCAGACCTGCATCGCTCTTGCTTTCTGTAGGCCCTGGGTCTAGGTCTACGGAATACCCCGCCCCGTGGTCGAATGGCTCTACACGCTTAGCAATAAAGCAATAAAGCCCGTTCTGTTCCGCTTGTCTATTCTTGCTGCACTCAGCTCTTTTCGGTCCACGCTAATACCAACTTGAGTCCGGGGCCATGTGCGGCTAGACATGAGCAATCGCCGAGGAGCCATGTTGCCATGGTAGAAGGCGACATCTCATCGTTCTGTTGTCGTTCTGGTTTGGATTTGCATTGCTATCGATTACGAGCCTTTAGGTCTACGGAGTACTTACTACTTCACTTCAATGTTCTTCAACCCAAAAGGTGTGTACCCAGGTACATGGGCATGTATTATTGATGATTGATGATTTGTTCTGTAAGGTTACACCTACACCATTCACGCGCAATCCCCTGCCCCCCCCCCCCTTCAAACCCGTTTACCGCTTCTTTCTCCTTTGCCCTCCCAGCCTTGGCGTGAACTTATTGAAACCACCCTTCTTCGGCTATCGGCTATCGGCTCCCGGAATAGTTCCTATCTTTCCAGGGCCAAATCAATAATACAACATTGAACCAACCGCAAAATTAGACGTACTCAATCAAGACGCCCCCCCCCCCAACGCCTCACAAGTTTGTCCTGTTTACCCTTGCATTCTATTCCACGCATTCGTTCGTGCACTCATTGAAATCGTGAGTCCGTGTCATCATCGAGAATAGAAGATATCCTTGTCTTGTCGTGGGCCGACAAACGGCATGCCGCTTTACGATCTTTGTTCGGGCTAGCGACTGGTGTCATTGGATTTCTGTTGCTACCATGGCCCTCAATTTGCTGGCAGCAAGCACCGGAGCGCCATGCCTGCTCCAACACCATCGGGGAAGCGTTCGTGCCGTACTGGTCCGCAATGACTGTCCAAAAGGCATTCTTGTGCGCCTCATAGATGGTACGGAGTCGAGGCAGGTCAACATGGGCTGATGTGTGTACTGACGCAGACGGCGGCGAGAGACGCGAGATATCAAGCCGTGAAGGCGGCGCGACAGGCTGATATGCCAACGGGCTTCCGAGGTGATGCGAGTGGGCAGGAAGCAGCTTCTCGTGCGGTGGCTCAGGGGTCGTCAGGGTGCATCGAGGCAAGGCTTCGCTGATATGTTGATATGAAAGACCCTCTGGCTTGGGCAGGATGGCAGGCAACCGCGGCGACCTCTCTACAGACATGATGCGCGACAACTGCATGTCGTGGATTGGTTTGGGGAGATAGGCCGCGCCAACCACAGGCGGCGATAGAGAACGAGTCTCACCTCGATGCACGGGGCTGGAATAGGAAGAAGCCGCCTGTTTTGGGGACGGGTCTGGAGAGCCGGAGGAGCAGGAGGATGTCGCGCGTTTGCGTCGGGCACTTCCGTGCGACAGTTGATGATAATGTAGGCGGCAAGCGAGCTCCGTCTTGTTTAGGTGTGCTGCTATGTGCTTGTACGGCATTTTCTGGAGCCGGGTTCGAAGAAGATAGGCTTCCTATAGGATAACCCCATGATAAGTACACTTACTATATGTATGTGACTGTGTTAGGGGTATAAAAGTGAGTGGTGCATACCTCGTCCTCCCTCCATGCGCGACCACTACCGGTCAAGGGCGTTTTTCTATTCTTTGTGACGCCATTTTCGTGGCGTTGCATGGCATCTTTGACTGGCACATACATCGACTGAACTTGGACTACTTGCGTTCGAGACATGGCACCAGGTTCGTTTTTGAGAGGACGATGCGACACTGCCAGTTCCTGGTTCCTCCAGACAAACAAGGAAATAATTTGATCGGAATAGTCGCTTGTGTTGTGGATGTATGTTGAAATCGCACCGTCAATTTCCCTTGACCAATCCCGCTTGGCAAGAATAATCGTTATGATAACACAACCGAGGCGGCAAAGCAGGCTACTCCACAGTTGTCAAGTTTTCCTTCAACGTATTGTATTGTCTCTTGAATCCCCAAAAAAAAAAAAAATTGAAAATGAAATGAAAGAGAGAGCAAAAAAAAAAAAAAAAAGGTGAAGCGAAAAAGGTACTCAAGTCCAGCCTGGTGACGAATTAGAACAAATGGAATAAGCCGAATAATGCTGACGGGCGTGGTTTTTCAATTGAAAAGGAGCGGCAGTGGCCTAGCCGGTAGTGAAGCTGGCAGCCAAGATAAAAGAATGACAGTATTACAAGACAAGCCAAAAAATAAAATAAAAAATTGGCAGAACAAAGTGTGCAGGAACAGAATTCCTTCAAGGATTGGTCTGGGAACGAGAGCGGGTGAGAGAAACCGTCGAAAGAACAAGCGGCTGGCCAAGCGAAGATATAGTCAAGGCCAAACCAAGCAACCGTCTGGTTCAATGCGCGGCTAACCTGCCTCATCTGTGTTGCTCCGTAGAATAATAAATAGTACGAAACAACTTGGACGGTCTTGTTCCGAATCTGGGACATGGTCGACCGGGGTGTCCTTGTAATCTCGAACTCTAGCCCGGTTACATCTCAGTTCGACTGTCAGTCTGCGACAGAGGGAAGATGGGTATGATGTTTTGGCCTGGTCCTCGTCCTTAGTCTCGTTCTCGTTCTCGTTCCCGTTCCCGTCTCCATGACATGTCTGGTCGGAAATAATCTCATGGTGGACTCGCTGGTTTGAAATAAGCAGGTGGGGAGGGGGAAGGGGGAAGGGGGAAAAGAGGAGGGATGGATGGATTGATTGATTGACGCCATTTGTGAATCAAGGTTTGCTCTTCAATGTTCCCGAAAAGCAGGCGCTGGGACCTCGCCAAATGGCTGGTGTCTGTCTGGTCTACTGCCTAACGCCTAATGCCTGCATGCCTACTGCTTAATACCTACCTAACATTACCCCTGGTGCACCAGGAAATTTACCAGCGCCCCTGTCAGCCCGGTCCCGAGGCCGCAGGGCCGCAGGGCCGCAGGGCCACATTGCCACGATCGCTTCGCTTCGGTTAGCTCGTCGCGTCCTTGGCTACGGAGTCATGAATACCGTCTGGTCTGGTCTGGTCTGGTCTGGTCTGGTCTGGCCTGGTCCGGTCCGTCATCCATCATTCATGATGCGAGATCTGCACCCGAGCCCGTTTGCTTTGAAGTCATGACATTGAAACGCAAGACACCGTTTCTTATCACTACCCTCGACTTCATTCCCGGGCTGGGCACATTTGCTCTTGCTTCACATGCCGCGCCGGCCCCGTGGGGTCGCCCAGCCGGCAACGAGTTGTTGAACAAGGTCAACTGCAACTGGTCTGGTGTTTGGTGCTTTGTTCCGCATCTACCGAGTATTACGGAATACTCCATACCCATGTTTGAAGGATGAGACCGATTCTTAAAGTTATGCACGAACGCCAGTCATGAGGACGAGTGGCGCGCCGTGCGGTCTTCAACGTGAATACGAAAGCAACCAATCCTTCGCCCTTCGCCAATTTCCATTCGCCGTACTTCTACTTCTGCAAGTCCCTTGTTCTCGGAGGCAAAATGCACACTTTCCACCAGATTCCTCTTCTTACATATGTACATATTTCCCGTTGCGCAGTCCATGCAAAACTCCCGTCGCACCGCCGAGCCGTCCAACACCCAACACTGAAGCTCCATTTGAACTAATTGACGATTCCCTTGGTGCATGGCTGAGCGCCATAGAGCGTGTGTGCGGCCACCCTAGCTGCGGTCAGGCAGGGACCGGGGTTCCCTTGAAACTGACTAGTAGCCAGGCACAATCTCAAGTTCGTATCAGCATTGACGCACATGGGGAGAAGGTTGAACAATTTATGAAACCGTTTTTTTTTCTTCTGCAAACAACTTTATCATGTTTTACCGTCTTTGCCTCCAGTCGACCTGATACTACAACCCTTCTTCTTTTCTTTTTTTTTTCTTTTTTTTTTCTTTTTTTTTTCTAGTCGTGTATCATCTTTTGGTTGACCCATCATCAGTAATCCCGCCGTAACGCCCTCGCACCTGTCAAAATGAAACGACCATCATCGAAGAAGCAAGCTGTCTCTGTGAAAATAAACCTCGGCTGACGGGCGGTCTCTGGATCTGTTTCATGTCACTGAAGCCACGCAGGCAGGATGCAATCGAATCTCGGGCGCTGTCTTCGTCACACTCTCACCTTGCCGCTACTGTCGTGAGCAAGCCCACGTGTTGGAAAAATGTGGATTAGTCTGGGCTTGACTGGAAGAAAGGATCTTCTGATCCAAACCAAACACCCTCATGTGTGAAATTACATTATCCTGATAGCGAGCTTCCGGGGCGCGACAGGATCTCATCTGTTTCGACGGCTCTTGCACGAGTCACTTGCTGAAGCATGAACGACGACCCCCACCAGCCACTTGCTCATTCCAAGCCATGAATATGCATTATACTGCAGCAACAACGAATTGTCTGCTTCGTTTTCCAATCTGTTTCAAACCGACTTGATGAGCTAAATAAAATCATGCACGAAAAACCCAATATCTCACTCTTGGTTCGTCATCAAGCGTCTCGAGGCCGTTTTAATATTTGTTGTTTCATAGAAAGGGGTATACGTTCGTTTAATCGTTCTTCAACTTGGCAGGTGAGATATGCAGGAAGGACACTACTCAATTTTCCTTAAACAGGATACCACAAAGTGGAAGTTTTGAGCCGTCGAGATATACTATACAAATTTCCAGGTTGTAGAAAGCCCGGGCGGTATGACAGACGCTGGATGGCGGACGCGACATGTCTCTTGTATCAGAATATTCCTTGAATATTTTGTTCATATGTTGTTATCTTGACCACGATTTCGATTTCAAACTCATGATTTCACCGGCGACTCTCGAAATTATGGGCATGGCAATCTTTCCATCCGGAGTGGTGTATGTAGGTTTTTCGCCCGCGAGCTGGTTGCTCTGTTGACTTAATTCTGGTCATTGTACGGAGTATTGTCGCGGTTGTCACGGTTGATAGGTACCTCAGTGTTGCAACCTGAGGCAGGATCTCAATGCAGGTGCCTAGGATCATTTTGTGGAAGGAGCAACCTCCGGTTCGACAAACTTGGCAAAGTACCCAGGTACCCACCTAGGTACCTAGGTACTTAGCGCTGAAGAATGGCTGCAGAGTGCATTTGCTTGGCGTGTCATTGCCTCGAGAATATAACAGAGAAGAGAGAAGGGAAGAGCAGAGAAAGAAAAGAAAAAAAAAGACCGACTTCTGGGTTTCTCCCCAATTCTAATGGGCGCAAGCTGAGATACACGCATCCTTCTCATAAGTACTCCGTGCCAACCTTCTCATTTCCTTGTGGGAAGCATCCTCGAAAATGTGGTCGATGTACGGAGTAACACGGAGTAGTTACGGAGTACGGAATACAGCACTTACAGGTTGCCGTTAAGTGGGCCGGGACGTGCAGAGAGGAGGAGAAAAGACGCATCGTTAAGTGGATATGAGCTTGCCTTGGCCCATAATTAATGCCATGTTAATGTACGGAGTACGGAGTGCTGTATGTATCTCCACGGCTGCCCTTGCGATATTACAGGTTGCTTCCCTGGTGTATGTACCTCAGATACTCTGGTACGTCTAGCCTGTTATACTCTTGGTGTGATGTGCAGGTGCCTTAGATGAGCGATTCTAACTGGCAAAACATTCCTGCCCATAGATCATACACGGTTGAAGCCACTTCGGCACCAAGAAGACGTACGCGACTCCACAGCCGTAGTTGGCCATAATTCGCGCTTCTCCTCTCCATGGCACGCGTGGTCTTGATATTTATCCTGTCAGGTGGATGGTCAATTTAATCCGACCCTTGCTTTCCAGTTTACTAGTAAGTTGGTGCTGAGGGTCGTATTAAATTGACCCCCCGCGTGCCTGCTTCTGTCTGCGCGCCGCCTCTGCATGTGGGCCCTCCCTCTGTGCTCTGGTGGCCTGGTGGCAGAAAAAGCGTAGATGTCTTGAATTCCCCGACCGCCCGCTCCACGCGTACAAGCCCCAGCCAAGAGCTGCAGTACTTGTGCTTGAAGTACTCCTCGCCGTCCTGCTCTACGATCTTCCTCCCATCGGAACGGAACCTTGCCTGTAGCAAGCTTGTGCTCTCTGGGATCCACCGCGCTTGTTCATCTATTCGAGATATCTTGTCCAGCTTCGTTCGGCTACCTCGACATCACCGTCGTGCAAAGGGGTGCAAAGTGAGGACGACTCGCCGGCCTGAGGGTCGTGCTATGCCCTGCTCTGCTCTGTCAGGCCTGCCCTGCTGTCCTGTTCTGCCCTGTTCGGTGCTGTGCTGTGCTGATTTTGCCTCTGCCAGCCTCACTTCGGCAACCAGCGCCCAGCCATCATCGCCCATCATCGCCCATCATCGCCCATCATCGCCACCCGTCAGCTGCATTTATCTTGCTCTGTTCGGACGACACAAGATACATACGATCCAAGCCCTCTTGTCTTGTTATTCGCTTCAATTCCGTGTCCAAAGCTCTCACACACACCCCCGTACTCGGCCTCTCATTTTTACCCTCGCGTGCCTGTCCATTTGGCAGCCAGACAAGCTTCCCACCTTCTCTCGCAGAAACCAACCAGCATCATCTCTCGCGGACTTGGGGAGTCCACACCACCACGCCATTGAACCATTGGTGGGCTGGGATCAGAGCTTACCAGGTCCAGGCTAGCCAGCTAGTTAGCCAGCCAGCCTCCACCACTAATCCCCCCCCTCCCTCGCTCCCTCCAGCCCTCCAGCCCTCCAGCCCTCCCAGCCAGCCGGCGGCCACCCGGATCCGTCAATTACCTCGAGCTGCCCAGTTCTCCAGGCAAAGAAACTTGTATTACGCAAACCACCCGTGTAACTTTGACTTTGTCTCTCTGTCAAAAGGACATTTCACTGCGCCGTTGTGCCTCAGTATCAGGGCCATCAAACATTCTTGTCAACGCAGACGCATACGCATACGCATCTATCTATTCAGCTGCAAAGCTGAGGCGCAACCCTTCTCGGTGAGTTCTGTCCATTCAGTCCTTTCCCCCCATCTTTCTGCTGTTGCGACGCGCGTGCATGTCATCTGAGCGCGACGAATTGAGCCTGTTCCAATGCCTCGTACTGTGGGTGCGGCGCGCGCGTTGAAAGCTTTCGCAAAGAGCTGCATCCGTGGCTACACCAGTCGCGTCGCTGCAGACAGGGCCCATGTTTGTCGCCGAATGTCCCGCCTCGCAAAAAGACCTGACCTGCCTGCACACTGCTCGAGTCTGCCTTGCGTCGGCCATGGTTTGACAGTCTTGCTCTTGTTCCTTTCTTTATTCTCTGCAGTAAATACTGATGATATCTTAAGAGTCTTGTCGCGTTAGAACATGGAGCAGTGGCAGGTCGGTCCCGTACCGGAGTACGTCTACTCCAACTCCACCCATCCGCCCAACGACATGCAGTAAGTACCGACAATCATCTCTTTGTCCAAGGTACCTCAACCCATCGTCAACCATAGCTGTCATCCACATGCCGGCTCATGGGCCTTCTCGCTTTCTGCCTCGCATCTTCACTCTATCCCTTTCTGCCACTCTGTCTACCCATCCAGCCCCAGCACTATAGCAGGCTATTCAGTGCGCTTTCCGCAAGCATCAATGTGTAACCAATACCACCAATATGGCCCGTTGCCGTCATTGACAGGCAGCTGGAGCAACATCATTCCTCTTAAAGAAGTCTCTCCTCGTTAATCCCTTCAAACATACCTTCTCAGATGCGCTCACGGAGAAAGTTGAGGACTTGGTTACCGACATGTCATTACGAGCATAACTACGCTGCAGATTATTACGTATGAGGTCTAACAGCATGCCCAAATAGCAACCATCCTTATCAGACAGACATATCGCGTCGGAATGACCAGCGCATGGAGTTTTCCTACGGCGCTGCTACTCAGCCAAATATGACGCCTCAGCAGCAGCAGCAGCCGCAGCAACAACAGCAGCAGCAGCAGACGCCACAACAGCAGCAACACCATCCCACTCCTGGCCAGCCGCCGATGACCGTTGCCCAGGCTTCTAAAGCCACGGGTGCTCAGCAACAGCCTCAAACATCAACCCCGGCGCAGCCGAATCGCCAGCGCAAGCGACCTGCCCCGAACACTGCTTCTTCACCGGCCGCTGCAGCTGCAACTGCAGCTCCCGTAGCGGCAAGTCAAGTTCAACCGCCTGTTCCCAGCATTACTACTCCTCAGGCTGCCGCTCCCCCCCCTCAGCCTCCAGCACCAGCGCAAGATACCAATGCTGCGGTTGCACAGCCCCCCCCAGCCAAGAAGAGCAGAACGAACACTCCATGGACTCCTCAGGAAGAACTTAGATTAAAACAGATGCGTGACGCCGGAAACAGCTGGGCAGAAATTGCCAAGGTAGGACGATCGCTCCCCCCTTCCTTTGTTTGAAAAAAGAACAAGAACAAGAAAAAAAAAAAGCGTAGAGCCCTGGGCTGATCTAATACGCAGACTTTTCCTACCAGAACTGAAGGTTCTGTGAAGAAACATTGGTACAAGGTATTTGGACTTCCAGAAGATGATGAAAATTTCTATTCTAAAGCTGGGATCAGGATATGCACTATGCCGAATTTGCAGAGGACGAGGTATGCTTGCGCTGTATGCCAATACTATGATTGCCCTCACTGACTGACGGACTGCGCAGAGCCAAGCTTTGTTGAACGCCATCAAGGAGTATGAAAACAACAAGTGGAAAGTAATAGGCCAAAAAGTTGGCAAACCAGCGAAGGTAGACATCTCTTATGAACAGAGTTTGATAGGATGACGAGCTAATGATTTGACCAGGCTTGCGAACAGTATGCCAAAGAGCATTTTCCGGGTAAGCATTGATCTAGCGAGTTACTGGGTATATGATTTTGCTGGACGCTAATCACGTCACAGACCTCTTCGCAAACAGTAAGGGGCGATAAGAGACTAGGAGAAGTCATGCGAAACTGTCTTATTTAATGTTACCCGAGAGAATATACTTTGCAGCAACTACGTTAGATGATTTGTATCGCCCATAGTACAAGTCAATGGATGACCTGCGGATGCAGTGTAACACGGTTTCGGGGCCTGATAAGCCAATTGATCTGATATAATTCACCGAGATGCCACCGGACAACAGACGGATGCAGTTTGTGTTTTTGAAGGACTACTACATAAGGTATGGCTGCGTCACAGCCATGGTTTTCCAAGGGGAGAGACGTCAAACCGATATTGGCAGAACGGATTGCAAAAGCTGGGGACGGGAGAGGAGAGCAATGAGCTTCAGTGACATTGAGTGGAGGTTTTCTCTTTTATGTGTATCTTTGGGCTGTTCGCTTGTTATTATCTTCACAACGGGTGCCACTTTTTGAGATGATACCGCTTTAGACCCAGGTGTCTGCTTGCTTCAAAGCTGAGGCGCAGCGGCTACTTCAGTCGGACGCCTTTGCGTCGCTATGATGATACGGGACGTGGGCGGAAATACGCTCAGCTTTGGACTCTTGATTGACGACATATACCAAGGATGCAGACATGTGGCAGTACGCCCGCCATTTACGCGTCTGCCATCCGAGGCTGGCACGGCGATGCAGTAAGCCACTTGTCTGGTGCTTTTCTTCTTCTCTCGTGTTCTTCTTTACTGGTTTTGAGTGTGAATGAGTCCAAAACGAATGTGGTGTTTTGCGAGACGGATCCCGCGTCTATCTCCAAACAGCTCAATCACAATTGTCCAGTATTGTACGTCTGGGACAATTTCTTGGCCGTGTCGCGGATTTCCATTTTCATCTTTCAGATCAAAAAACCTAGAACGCATTACTTGAGCTATACCCCAAGTACGAAGTTTCATTTATGCCAAATGGTCCCTCGAGATGCGATGGATCACTGGGCAACCATATCCAACCCTAGAGGATATGGCATGTGCTTCATTATGAAGTAGCTGTAGTCTCGTCAGATCTGCATGAGCTTGGTGACTTCCGGGTAGAGTACAGAGTACTCGCGTTTCTATGCCAAGCCATGCACCATCCTACGATCCTCGCTTGGCCCCACTGCAAGGGTCCAGAACGTGCCTCCTGAGATCTATTCTGGGAGTAAAGGTGGTGGTATCGGTACCTCAAACCTCGATTCGCGCTCAGGGGTGACCGCAGTGTTGGGTAACCAAATAATGTGCGGCTAGCCACCCCAGAGTAGAGTCTCACAACCTATGGGGCTAAAGACGCCGATATTCATAAAACTATAAAACATAGCGCTGCGTTATTTCTCATAAAGTCGTGCTCTAGCTGTAGGGTAGGTAAATTCATGGAAGCTGGTGAAGTCTGGGCTATTCAGCAATGGCTGGCCCGCTTGGGCTTGCCCCACTGAAATTGCCTCTGTGGTCCTTGGGCCAAATTTTTTTTTTTTCTTTATTAGGCGATAATCTGATAACGAATTTGCGGATTCTCCAACATATTTCTGGATGACCACGACGACGACAACCCTCAATTCCGTAGTCAAGCAGGCATGAAGCGCAAGCTGGATCATAATGGGGTTCCTTCACCGGGGACGGAAGCCCAGAAGCGCAGCAAGATCCAATTTTCCTCCGATGCTGAACTTACATTTGCAGATCTTGGATTAGATACTCGCCTAGTCCAAGCAGTAGCCAAGCAAAACTTTCTGAAACCTACTCTCGTGCAGCGTCAAGCAATTCCGCTAGCGCTGGACGGAAAAGATGTTCTCTGCAAATCGAAAACAGGTTCAGGAAAGACGGCTGCTTATGTTCTTCCAATACTCAACGGGATTTTGAAGAAAAAGGCGGTACGTTGACGACGATGATTGATTTCTTTACGCATATCATATCGAGTCTCCTCACTGATATGATTAATAGTCCGGTGTTAGCGCAGTAATATCGGCCCTTATTCTTGTCCCGACTCGCGAACTTGCGGACCAGGTTTTCAAGGCCATTGAACAGTTCTCCTCTTTCTGTGCCAAAGACGTCCGGACTGTCAAGTTAACCGATAAACTATCCGATGCTGTACAACGGTCCTTACTATCAACTTCTCCTGACATTGTTATATCCACTCCGGCGAGAGTATGGCACAATGTTAAGTCGAACGAGTCAGCCCTTCTACTAGACAAGCTCACGTATCTTGTGCTGGATGAGGCGGATTTGCTTCTGTCATATGGGTACGATGAGGACCTGGAGAATCTATCATGGTCCATTCCGAAGGCAATACAGACAATTATGATGAGTGCCACTCTCACATCCGAAGTTGACTCGCTCAAGAAAATATTCTACAGAGATGATGCGCCGACTTTGCTGGATCTGGAAGAACCGGACGCTGAACGAGAAGGTGTGACGCAACTGGTAACAAAGTACGTGCGTCCGCAATGCGGCCCTTCTGGCCTGTCTACTAATATATGGTACTTAGGTGTGGAGAAGACGAAAAATTTCTGCTAGCGTATATTATATTCAAACTGCAGCTGGTGAAGGGCAAGTGCATCATCTTCGTGGGAGATGTTGATCGCTGCTACCGACTTAAGCTTTTCTTTGAACAGTTTGGCATACGCAGTTGTATCCTCAACTCGGAACTGCCCGTCAATTCGCGAATTCACGTCGTCGAGGAGTTCAATCGTAACGTCTATGATATTATCATTGCCTCGGATGAAAAGGAGATTCTTGGCAACGAAGAAAAAGCAGACGAGGAAAAGGAGGATGAGGATTTACAGGACGGGGAAAAAAAGAATTCCGAGGCTGAGAAGGAAACAGAACGAGCCAAGAAGAAGAAGCGAAAGGCTTCGAAACGCGACAAGGAATATGGTGTTTCTCGTGGTATCGACTTCAAAAACGTTGCTGCTGTGATCAACTTTGATCTTCCTACATCGGCGTCATCATATACTCATAGGATTGGGCGTACGGCGCGAGCTGGCAAAGCTGGCATGGCCTTGTCGTTTGTTGTCCCCAAGGAGCTCTTCCGAAAACACATGCCGACTTCGCTTCAGAGTGCGGAGAACGATGAGAAAGTCTTGGCAAGAATAACAAGGCAGCAAGCCAAGCAGGGCAAGGAAATCAAAGCCTACAACTTTAACACAAAACAGGTGGAGGCATTCAGATATCGCATGAATGATGCTCTTCGTGCGGTCACCAAAGTAGCCGTGCGCGAGGCCCGTACACGCGAACTACGCCAGGAGCTGTTGAAGAGTGAGAAGCTCAAGAGGTAAGCCATGCTCGAGACAACATGTCTTTACACTCTTTCTTTCTTTCTTTCTTCTTCTTTTTTTTTTGGTTCTTCGTTCTTGTAGTTGCCGAGATTCTCCTACTAATATCCGAGGTGCAGATACTTTGAAGAAAACCCCGCCGAGATCAATCATCTTCGCCACGACGGAGAATTAAGAACAGCAAGACAACAGCCTCACCTGAGGCACGTTCCAGAATATTTATTGCCCAAAGACGGAAAGAAGGGCTTAACAGCAGACGACATTGGGTTTGTGCCATTGAGAAAATCGGGCAAGTTACGTAGTCATCGAAAAGGAAGGACCTTTAAGCGCGGGAGGAAAGGGGATCCTCTGAAGACATTTAAGGCTAAGCGCAAGACGAAGTGAGGGTGAAGTGCGTCTCCAGCAAGAATTATAAGTCAATTCATTCCTAGTGTAGGAAGGGTTTACTGGCCTTTTTGCTCGCAGCACTGTACGAATGGAATCTTCAATCTTCTCCCCAAACACACACGCAGCCAAGCCTTGTTCGTATTCCACCATTTAAAAAAAAAAAAAAAGAGAAAAAAAAAAAAGGATGATATGTAGGATCCGCGAGGCTCTTAACCACTCAGTGGACACGCCAGTAAATGAGAGATAATCTGACCACCGACTCCACACACCGTTGAGAAGTATCGTTGTCTCCGCCTGTATCCTCAGGTCCTTGTATCTGAAGGTGGATAGGATACTTCATGCGGTGGAACTCCCAAGACACCACGGTCATAAAATAATAACAACAATCATCTTAATAGCAGTTGGATTCAAGATCAGGTTTTGTAACTTGTAAAAAGCGAATAGCTGATTGATGCGCTATGGTCATTCCATGCTTTCATTGGTCTAAACTAGTGGATCGGTGTGGAAGTTTTACTGGTCCGTCAAGGAAAAGTCAACATAGGCCGATACATTTGGCAGTGGGGTCGCGTCGCGTAATTTGACATGCACGTGCACACATATATGTATTCCGTACGTACGTGGCTCAAACGAACGTGCATTTCGGCCTGGGATGCCCTGCCGTCCGACAGAGGACCCCCCGGTAAATTAATTCTTTTTCTCCTGATAACATGATTGGTGGATGCATTGCATGACCCCTTCCCCTACCCAACTACCTACCTCTACCTACCTTGGTAGCCACTAACTAGTTAGTTTAGTTACCTAGGTAGTTAGTTAGCTAGCGGCGGACCACACAGCTCAGACGGATTGTCACGTCACGCCTTCATTCCACCGTTGTACTACCTGCGTGCGGACGCACCGCGCGTCTGGTGACTTGGGAAAACGTTGCCTAGGCTAGCGTGCCCGATGCATTAGCGTTACAGATTAGCTAGAGGAGGTAGTTGGTATTTGGACTAACTAGTGACTGTGCTCTGCTGGGGCTTCTTGGTGCTTTACTAGACCAGGCTGACGGTGAAGCACTAACTAGTGACTACTAGCTTGGTGGGGCTTGGCAAGTCGCATATCGGAACGTTAAAAGAGCCTGGCAATGAATACTCCGTAAGCTTATGCTGTATGTACGGGAATATGGGTCTGGCTCTAATAATAGTCTGGTCCGAGTACAGGCAAACAGACCACCAGAGACCAGAGGTACGCGGTTGGCCCTGTTTCCGCCATCCGCCTCGCGTGCGTCCTCGCCCTCGGCTAGCTCAGTTTCTTCATTTCCCACGCGCTTCCTTTGGTCCTCCCAATCCCTGCGTTGACATAAAATAAACAGCCCATACTCGCTCGTTCCTGTGTGGGCTCTTGGGTTCTTGGGAGAGGAAATCGACGTCCTGCCCGTCGACCTCGTTATTCTTCTTGATTGGATTTTCAATTGTGCCTAGACGACCAACTACTTTCGCTTCTCTTTCATCAGCTTCTCAGTATCTCGGTTCTTAATCTTATATGGCACTTTCCCCGAGTCCTCCTTCCGATTCAATCGCCTAATCATACTTAATCTCTAATTCAATAAAGGACGCGCTCTTCTTTCCCGAAATTCGTCGAATATTCGGTCGCTACTCTGTGGTGCACTACATCCGAAGAGCCTCTCGCATCGTTCAGAAATAGTTCAAAACACATCGACAGAAAAGACGTCTCTTGGTTCGAATCTGGTTTTGTTTTCCGCGGCCAACATGTTGCGCCCCGTCGCTCTCGTCACCTTGCTGAGGGCTTCGTCCGCCTTGGCTACAACGTGCTCTCTTGCCAACAAATGCCCGCAGGATGCGCCTTGTTGTTCTCGTAAGTCGGCCAATCTGACTTGTGGTACAGACCGCGCATGAGTCCTGATGCAGCTGACCCATATGCATAGAATATGGCGAATGCGGTGTTGGTGCATATTGTTTGGGTGGCTGCGATCCCCGCATGTCATACAACCTTTCGTCTTGTGTTCCCGCGCCGGTTTGCGAGGATCGAACCACCAAATTCACAACCCTAGATAGCATTGTCGACATCAGTAAATACCTCGGCGACTCGACCAAGAAGGATTGGGTCGCTCAAGGCGAACCCGCATCCCTGAATGGAAATGTTCTGCTGACCATGCCCAAGAACAGCGTTGGCACTGTTCTCGCATCCACCACGTACATGTGGTACGGAAATGTCAAGGCCAGATTCAAGACATCTCGCGGTCAGGGTGTGGTGACTGCCTTTATCCTCCTCTCCGACGTCAAGGATGAAATCGACTACGAGTTTGTTGGCGTGGATCTCGGGACTGCTCAGACCAATTATTACTTCCAAGGCATTACTGACTATCACAACTCCGGCAACATTTCCTTGTCCGATACTTTCAACAACTTCCACGATTACGAGATTCGATGGACTCCTGACAAAATTGAGTGGCTCGTTGATGGTCAGGTCGGCCGTACCAAGCGGCGTCAGGACACATGGAATGAGACCTCGCAGAGCTGGATGTACCCGCAGACCCCAGCTCGTGTCCAGCTCTCCATCTGGCCCGGCGGTGCTGCTTCCAACGCCAAGGGCACCGTCGACTGGGCTGGTGGTCCTATAGACTGGGATGCCGCTGATGTCAAGAACGTGGGCTACTTTTACGCCACAGTCGCCGAAGTCAGCATCCAGTGCTATAAAGCAACGAACGGACTTGGTACAAACAAGAACAAAAGCTATACCTACAACAGTATCACGGCAACCAATAACACTGTCGTTGACGGGAACGGGGACACGGTCCTCGGTTCCTTCGAGGGCACTGGATTCGACACGAAGAAGGACAGTGCATCTGCCTCCCAGAGTGGCTCTTCACCCCAGCAGTCGGTGGCAACTATCCCGGGTGGCGGCAACGGCGCTTCCGGACAAGATCATAGTAGCGGTGATGATGCTGGCTCCAGCGGATCTTCATCAGGCGGCTCCAGTGGCTCAGGTTCAGGAGCCTCCTCAAGCAATTGCCCGCCAAACTCTTTCAACCAAGACTGCACTGGCGGGAGCAGTAACGAAAAAGACGGCAACGGCAAAAGTAACGGCAGCAAGGCGAGTGCTAGTGCGCTGGCCATGATCATAGCTGGCGTTGCGCTGTACTGGCTATGAGTGTGCAATCGATTACCTGCATTGGCTTCCTTCTCTTCTTTCTCGAACGTTTGTTGTGGTCTTGGAGACACGTGAGGGTAGTTCACAAAGCAAATGCGGATTGTAACCGGCCTGCCAACTGCTATCGGCATTGCGCGACAATGACGCTTTGCTGAAGACGGCTTCGGTTTCTTCGACTGCCAACCGGAACCGGCGTTATAGCAATGCCTTGCTAAGCATCTACAGAAGTAGACGCAAACACGGTTCAGAATTCCAGTTCATCTCCAGAGCCGGGATTCACTCACATCATGCCCAACCGGGCCATTACCACTTTGAGTCATTAACACGGAGTCTGGGCCATGATTGGATTCTCGCCACACTTGAATTGGACGCGATGAAACATGGGATATGTTCTTAATAATGGAGGAGTTTATTTGCTGGGATTGAAACCATGCATGCCTCGACGAATGTGCATTATTCAAGACCTGTTTTGCCCTATTGTTCAGGCAAACGGAGCTTTGCCCGCGTTTTGCGATTTTATAACGAAGTACCTAAATTGTAATGAGCGAAAAAGCGTGGTTTTCACCTTGATATGGACATTTAGTGTCGGCTTTGACCATGGGGCTATGTATTGACTGGTGTCTGGTGTTTGACTTCACCCTGTGATTGGCTGTGGTGGACGGGGGGACTGTTGGTTGGTTGATGCCTTTGCTGCTGTTGCTCCATCGGCCACGCGATGAATTTTACTCCCGACAACCTTGAATCTTGGAATGTGAAACAAGCAAGCTCGCTGTAGGCTCCAATCACGGCCACGCACGCAGCTTCTATCGCATTCGGGTCGTCGTCATTCGGCAGACCCGATGCATGCCTGCCTGCCTGCAACTGCAACGGAACCCCGTCAAGCTCTCTCGACCAATTGTTCGCCCCCCCTTCCAAGGATCGTGAAATCAAAGCGAAACGCACCAGACATCTTATCTTGCCTCGTTTTTCCTGCGCCCCTTGTTCATGACGTTGCATCACGCGCCTGTGCGACCGAACCGTCAGGAAGGAACAAACGCTTACAGCAAATGAAAAGCGTCGTGCGCAAGCAAGGTCTGACAAAATGGCACCCTGTTCGTCATTTCTTCCATTCCCGCCCCCAAGTCCGACCCTGTCGCGTTCTTGCTATTCCGACCTCCGCCCCTTAACCTCGTTGGGTTTGATCGTTGTCTCTCGGATCTGACCCGTTTCGGGGGTTCCAGTAAATCTCAGGTCCAGCCTATGTGTGCATTGATTGGTCCAGAGCGGAGCCAAAAAGGGTGTATTTCTGGCCAGAATAGCAGGCGGTGAAGCGTGTAGCATATGCCCAGTATATTAGTGCGAATTTAGTGGTATATGCACTAATATCTAGTGGTATAGTAATATAATGCACTAATATTTAGTGGTATATGCACTAATATCCAGTGGTATAGTGCACTAGTATCTAGTGGTATAGTGCTATAGAATTGCACTCTAGATCTCTTGCTTAGAAATTAATACTGTGTAATTAGCATATGCTGAGTATATGCTGGGGTATATACTCTTCTGCCTAAATCTACACCCGCTCTGGCTCTGGCTCCGCTCTGGACCAATGCACACATAGGCTGGACCTGAGATTTACTGTACACCCCTGTACACCCACTGGTTTCATGCATCGCTTCTCACTTTTAGGGTTTTTTTCCGGATGAACAGGGCGGTTTCTTCACGCACGGACAAGAGCCGCAGTATAAGTAAGCGTTGATCCAGCTCGTTTGTCCGGTTCATCCGGTTCAAAATCGTGCTTCATTCTCGCTTTGTCCCCCCCCCCCCTGTTCCCTTTGATCTCTCTAGCATTTGGCTAAGATTAAAGTTGGCTGGTTCTGTCTGCTGCCACGTTGATGCAGCATATTTGAAATTTGTATAAACTATAGAGAGCAAGCGCGCCTGACCTTGCTCCCTCAATCAATCTTCACCACTTGATCTTTTTCTACTTTTTTTTTTTTTGACTTGCGACGTTAAGAAGACTGGTTCTTCGGTTTCACCCTTGACTAGAATTTTTTTTTTTTTTTTGCCCCGTAGAGGCGAACTTCTCTACTTCGTGTTCTTGTGTTATACTCCTTTTCACTCGGACAACTCCACTCATATCGGAATCGGCTTTTTATTTTATTTTATTTTTCCCTGCGAGAGGAGGGAAAAAAAAAAAAAAGAAAAAAAAAAGGACTAACCATGTTGAAGGACCTCCTCATCTTTGCCGGCACTGCCGCCGCTGCCTCACTGCCCCGAGACATGGCTGTCCCCAGAGCAGACGCGGCCAAGATCCTCATGTCCTCTGGAGACGGCATCCTGCTGGCTGACTTCGACGGCGCCAAGTTCAACATTGCGCAGAACAAGTCGGTCGGCATCGCAGCCACGTGGATGGCCTACTCGCAGCCCGACCGGTTGTACGCCGTGGACGAGAACGGCGCCAGTTCGCACCTATTCACCATTGACCTGGCCGGAAACAAGATTGAGCACAAGACCAACACCTCCTGCGCCCAGGGCGTGGTCCATCTGGAGTTCAACAAGGACCGCACCCGCATGCTTGGCGCGGCGTACGGAAGCGCCTCCGTCGACGTGTACGACACGTCCAACGGCGGCCTGAAGCTCCTCAAGAACGTCAAGTCGACCGACAAGCCCGGCCCGGACAAGGAGCGCCAGGCTGCTGCCCATCCGCACCAGGCTGTGCTGGACCCGACGGGCAGGTTCTTCGCCGTCAACGACCTCGGCGCAGACCGGATCCTCGTGCTCGACAGCACGGCGGACGCCTTCAATATCGTCAACCATGTCCCCGTCGAGCCGGCCGGGTGCGGACCCCGACACGGCGCCTTCTTCCCCGTTGGCGCCGCCAAGGCCACCCACTACATCGTACTCTGCGAGATCAAGAACCTTGTCAACGTCTACTCCCTCACATACGGCGGCGAAAAGGGCATCGAGTTCAAGAGCGAGCAGAGCCTATCGACCTTTAGCGGCACCACCCCCGCCAAGGCGGCGGCGGGCGAACTCGTCATCGCCCCGGACAACAAGAACGTGTACGTCTCGAACCGGCTCTCCGGCGCGACGGACTCCATTGCCAATTTCAAGGTCGGCGGCGGCAAGGGCTCCGGCTGTAGCAAGCAGAAGCTGGAGCTGAAGCTGGTCGGCTTGACGTCCACGGGGGGCACGCTGCCGCGCATGTTCAGCATTGCTTCCGATGGCCAGACGCTTCTTGTGGGCAACCAGGGCGGGGAGGTTGGTGTCGTGGCGCTCAGGAGGAACCAGGATGGCACGCTGGCGGAGAAGCCTGTTGCTAGTATTGCGGCGAGCCAGTTCCCTGGAGGAAAGGGCCCTGCTTATATCAAGCAGATTGCGTGAGGACAACTTGTGGGCAAAGGGAAAACCAACGTGACTCGAGGTTTCTATTAGATGTCCTGCTCTGGGACTCTAGACGTGGAGAGAAAGATGGGCTGAAGTGTAAGAATTTAAATCTTTTCTTTTCTGTATTATGCATATGTGAGGGCTGAGTTTGACTTCAAATATGCTTGCATATGGGTGGTAGATGGATAGGTCATGTTCAAGTCTAGTAGATGTCGTTGATGAATCTTGCATGCATTGGGTAAACTTCTTTCTTCGACGAGTGAAGTTTTGATTTCTAAAATTGCTTCTTCTATTCCTGGTGTGCTCACGCTGATGCCAAACCCATCTGAGATGCTGCCGCCAATGAAAAGTCTGTCATCTTGAAACGAAGGAAAGTGTCCCGTCAAAGTATCAAGCTCGTTGCTGCCAATGCTCCTAGAACGCCAGTCCAACCCCAACCCATGCGAGGCGGGCTGCCCGCGGTTCTGCTGTTCCCATTGTTCCCTGGTCTGCCGTTGGATGTCCGGTTTTGACCACTGCACGCCCCAACCAGTGACGTCACGTTGGTCGTCGTGTCTATCGGTTGCGGCGAGGTGCCGCAGTTGGAGTAGGGAGCCATGTAGGTCATGTTATGGGAGATGTCGAATACGACTGGTGGAATGGGGGTTAGTGAACCTTCTGCTCTCTGGCACTGCTGACGAGTCGAGTCGATGGGAAAGACGTGAGGATAATTAGGCATCAACGTGCGCTCTTGACCGAACGCACTGGCCAACAGGCTGGGATAGAGGCTTTGATAACTAACTATGACATTAAGAACAAAGATGGCACTGGAACTCACCATAGGCAGACCGCAAGAATGTATCACCCAGCAAGTTAAATGAGGTACTTGACATGATCCCCAAGGAGCAGCTCGGTGGCGAGTCGGCAACCTGTCGAATAAGCTCCTTGTACGGGACCCGGATCGTTACGCCGTCAAAGTTGAAATCCACGGTGCCGTCTGTGTTAGCCTGCTCACAGGCGACATTGTAGAGCCCGTTGCTATCCGCTTGTGACGCCCCCATCTTTTGCGCCACGCTGTCCGCCAGCGTCGGCGGCAAGAGCGTGAGCGTGGCGCCTGTATCTAGGAACACTGGCAGGGACGAGTTCGTCAATGTCGACTGCTGCCCGCTTGCCGGAGTATGCTGTATGGAGTTCAACGTGATCCAGAATCTCGTGACGCCGTCAGATGTTTTATCCGCGGGGATCAGAGGTAGCGGCGCAAGCGTACCGGAGAATTTGCCCGTGTCGACACCGCCAAATACTATAACACCTGATTTGTCGGACTTGCTTCCCAGTGCGATGCTGTACGCCTTCGTTTTGGTGACTCCCTGGTCGGCGAGCTGATCTACAAAGTTCTTATAGGCTGTGTTGATGCCGATGCCGTGCCCTAGGCCTAGGATGCCGGAAAATTGATCCTTGGTGGACTGGGCTACGCCGAACTGGATTTGCTTCATCTGCTGCTGGGATGTCGTGAGGGCGACGTCGTCGAGGACATATTTGATTTGGGCGGATCCGATGCCATACTGCAGCTCCGTGCTGAGATTGCTCACCTTGGATGTGGCTGATTTTGAGGGATTGTAGTTGCCTACAGCTTGACAGAATTGCTTGTTTGCTGCCTCCAGGGTTTGACAGTCTGGGTTGACCCAGAGCTCGAACGAGCCGGTGTCTAGCTGAGCGAAAACCTGTTGGGGAGGATTTCCGATGTCGACTTTTTTTTTTTTGTATTTCTCGTTAGCCATCAAGAAGAGTATGAATGGTACCTGTTCCGCCCTGAATTGGGTCCTCTTTAGCTACTTGCAGGTAGAATATTGCTACTTACGCTGAGCATAGTATGCTATATCAGATCGGTTTTCGAGGCTCACCTCCACCCCTCTTCGATGCAAAGCAGGTTGTGCAACGTGGACAACCGGCAATGTCAAAAGACCTGAGGATACGTGAACGACTGGAAGTCCTCGTTTTGGTATTTCCACCTCGCCTTCTGGCGAGTTGCCCAAGGCGTCACGTCTCGATACTCGTGGTACAGGCAGAGTTCCTGTTGAAGCCGACGTATCAACGACTGGCAAATTCCTGGAGAACACGCTTGACATCATGTCTCTCTTAGTGATCTCTTTCCCGAACAGCTCTGATCCATCTCGAATTTGGGGCCATGCGTATGCTGACAGTGATAGGGCAAATAAACTTGTAAGGCACAGGATTGTCATGATTCTTGGTCTGTTTTCTCCTGCTTGAAAGCTTCCCTCTTGGTCGAAAATGCATTCGCTTTTGTATTTAAATGAATGAATGAATGAAGCACCAGGCTATCAGACTCAAAAGTAAAACTGCACAGCAGACAAGGAAAAAACAGAAAACGAGCGACTGGAGGTTGTCTATTTTTCTTGACAGAAACGAGATACACCAGTCTCCAACTTGCGGCCACCCTTCGTCTTATTTAACATGTCTATTCTCCATTGCCTTACCTAGCTCTAAGACAGAAAGGTATTGGAAAAGGAGTCAACTGATACAAGCAGCTGTGTCCACAAGTAACCACGAAGTCTCCATGTTGACTTGGGAACAGGACAATGAAGCAAGGTCAAACGTGATACAGTTGGAGCATGGTGGCGTCCCAGGAGGACAGGAGAACACAGCGCGCCTTGGTGGGCTCTACGGGCTCTCCAAACTTCAAAGTGGACAAGAAGGGGCTTGAAAGTTTGAGGTCCCGCCAAGGGTTGGCCGCGGATACCAGCCATTCTGTAACAAAGAGGATCTGAGGCCTCCAAAGAAACAAGTTCATTGTCGCATCAATTGAACACAGAAAAATTACCAGAACAGGAATTTAGATGCCGCTGAGTGAATCATCGAGCGGCTGTGCATCGAACAAGAGGAGAGTCGGGACTCTCGCAGACGGTTGTCGTGAGATGCCCCGATCACCGGCCCGCAAGTTGTCGGACGACTCGCCGTGTGGCGTTGGCCAAGCAAATGAGAACGTTGAAGCATAATTTATTCTCAAAACGGGACAGCAACCTTATATTGTTGCTCACAGGTGATCGCACCGGCGGCGCGGTGCACCATTTGTAACTCGTTCCTGTCAATGTGATGTCTGGTCAGCTTGCAGCTTCAGCTTCAGCCTCAGCTTGACGCAATGCACGAAAAATGAGCCTACGATACCGGCAACGGGTTGCATGTATATAGTCGTTCCTCTGAAACCTGATGATGCAATTTCTTCGCGCCTTGTACTGTTGATAAAGTACGGAACAAAAAGCGCTTCTCTGTTTGCAATACTTGATACTTGAGAATACAAGGCCGGCAATGGACATGTCGTAGATGTCAGCAGAAATGGGCTCAATGCTGGTTATTACTTTCAAGAAGGAAGGGAATACCAAAGGAAACGAAGTTGTAATGTTGGACCTGACATTGGCACGTCTGGTCATAAGTTCCCATCCCAGCCGCTGTCTCGAGTACTGTTACGGTCGCACCTTCCATCGCACAAACAACCTGCAAACGCGCATCGCCCCGCAGGGTCTTGATGCCTCCATTGTCTCCATCGTCTTGATCGCCAGTGCTCGTGCGAGACACGACATGTCCCATTTTCGCATCAACCACCTTCACTTACCCATCATCATCTTTCGCAAATACGCCAGCATCACGGGACGACTCTTTGCGCCAATCTCGACCATCAATCCGAGTCCCATCCTGCGGTTCGATCTATCGCCGACTGCTAGCAGTTCAATTATATCAGACGAGGCCGACAATGGTGTCTTTCATACCCAATTGACACCCCAACCCAAAACATCCAGTCCATCCCACGCCATGCCCATCTGCTGCTACCCGTGGCATCAATTGCTCTAACGCCATCTCTTGTTGACATCTGCTTTCCATTGAGCAGCAGCGATGACGAACCAACGCTAGAATACTCCAAGAGCTGCCCGATCCGCCCCTCCTTGTCAGTTACATCATCACACCTCGTTTAGCCATGGATTATGATGGACGAACCCCGGCCACTCTCTGCGCCAAATCTTGGGGTTTTGGCTGATGCGTTGTCCTGCAAGGCGTGCTTAGCCAAGTCCGAATAGTCCCTAATAGTCCCTACATTCACCTTTTCCCTTTTCCTTCGACACCATCGCCGTCCCCGGCCCCGGTCCTTGGAGCGTCAATATCGTCAAGGTTTTACCTTTATCTTTCTACACTTAGGGTCTCTTTCCTCCACTGCGTTGTCAACATACAAAGTTTCCCGACAAGAACTTGGGACCAGAACAAATGAACGACGTTACTCACAGTGCAACTTCTGCATCACCCGAAAATGAGGTGACTGATTGACATTACTGCCCGTCAAGATACTACATCAGGTCATCATACATTTATACAGTGTAGTGCGGGAGACTTCAAGCCACTCTACTGTTGTACCCCTTCAATAACATGGATCAAGAACGTTGTTGTCAGTCAAGGCCCAAGTTGAACGACTTGCCCCAAAAATAAGGAGCATCTGCTGGCAATATTTTGCTCAGTCATTCTTCTGCACCACCATCATCTAATCCCAGAGCTACAATATAGTTCATGGCGCATCTCACCCAGGATCTTGATAGCCTGAATGAAAACAAGACTTCTCCGTCTTTCCGGCGCCTTGGAAGCTGTACAGCGACCTTCCTTTGCATATTGCATCTGCAAGCTCTCAACAGCGCGTGGTCGTATTTGCATATACCATTTGTTCCTTGTGCGAAACCTATAGAGAGGCACGGGGCCAAAGGAACCCTGGCCCTTTTCACATACTTTAAGAAGGGCCCTGCGCGGGAGTGAAGGCCGCTCTCGGTAAAATAGGTCGGGCAGAGTCATGAATATGCAAATTCGTCATATGGTGACTTATCCTGTTGCTTTACATCCAGTACGTCGCGGCCGATTTCCAGTCTGCTGTACTAGCCACGCCAGCTTCCCATCAGCATCATCCTTATTCGAGCGGGAAGGTGACGTTGCGGATGCATTTGCTACATTTAGAGCTTGACGCCACGCAAAAGGCACAGAGTACATTCGAAAATATGCCCCATATGCCACAAACAGGGGAAACACTCCGGCAGCAACTTAAGGCATCGAGCAAAGCAAGAGCAACTACGACAGACCTTAACAGCCAATTCTCTACTCTCCAAAAGAGGCAATTTTCGAGCGATGCGTCGGAAAATACGAACATACAAATCGGTATCGCGGTTGGAATCATCTTGAGTGCATTTATCATAGCAGCTTGCGCATTTCTTTATATATATCGTTCCTCGATGAAGTTCAGGCGCCGCAAACAACAACAACAACAACAACAACAACAACAACAACAACAACACCACCACCGTCATACCAAATCCTCCAGGGGCTTCTCCAAGAGTTCAAACTCAGCCCAGAAAGCACCCGCGAGAACAGCCACAGAAGAAAGCCCAAGGGAAGAACCATCAGAAGAGACGTCGGCGGAATAGTTGTTTAGGACACAATGGATGGCAAGTTTTACTTTTGTATAGAGCATGAGGCACGTAAGTTCAACCTCGTCCTCTTTCTCCCTCTTGTTCTTCCACTACTACCTTTTCTTTGTAATATGGCTGTCCCGTTAATGGCGAAGCAGGTTTGCAAAATGTGTGATTACGGGCATATGGAGGATGGTTGAACTATCGAGAAACTGATAGTTTGAATTTCTCGTCACACAGTGACCAGGATAGCTGACGAATTCTTATCCTATATCTCTAGTTTATGATTATATGAAATGCAGTGCATGTGATGTTCATTTGAGGCGCGGAACTGCCCAAGTCTTTCTCGGAGTGAAGGATAAAGTGGCTGCAGCTCTTGCTTGATCTCAACCGACTGTTTTCTGCAGGCGAACGACGAAGGTGTTCATCAGCCAATTTCGTCCCCTAGTTGCCGTAATTTAATGAACAAAGCTCGTTTATACGTCTATAAGACCTTTCAAATTCAATTTTGCCTCCAAATGCACGGTGTCAGGACGAACCACATCACCAGTCTCTGGATCCAAAATCTCCAGAGAAACGACAGCTGGACTCGCTCGGCGTATGCGACATCCGTGCCGCGCCAAAGACCGGAAACCAGTCGTACGTATCAAGCTTGCTGGCGGCCGACGCTGCTGACTGCTGGAGCAATGTTGGTTTTCGGAGCAACCCCAGTGGAGGACGCAAATGAGCACAAGGGCAATGACTGCGCCGAGGATGATGTAGAGGGCTATGAGTGCGGGAGACGAATCATCTCTTGCGTAAAGAAGATGATATTTACTTCTTTGCGACATAACCGCCGCGAGTGGTTTTCATGGGAAAAGGGAAGAATGTGCAGCTGTGATTGTAGAACAACGTGGTTGTCGCGGTGCTCTGCAGTCGTCTTTGTGATACGAACAGGGATGTATATCCATGACATATGATTCTTTCTTCATAACGTATTTTTTAAATACATTCTGGATCGCATGGCGCAGACATATAGTGTTCACCTATGCTCTGCTCTGCGACAAATGCTTGTTACAGATGCGAGCAGGTGGACGATGCCACATTAGAGTCATTGACGTAAACCGTATCACCTGCTTCCAATCTGTACGGTGAGTGTGATAGAGAAACGCTGGGAATGTTTGCATCTGTCATTTGACGTGTCGTTTGAACAAACAATGCGTCTATCTGGAGTATTGCTGTGGCTTGCTTGTGGCTTGCCTGTGATGATACCGTCAAAACTGTAGAATGGGCTGACAATACATCCCTCGACAGCCCACATCTGTAAATATACATACCTATCCTTACGCCCTGTCATTCCGCGTGGAGTTACGCGTGTCAGACAATCACGCATGCATATTCTCTCCTGCCATTCCGTGCTTCTTGCCTGGATGACACGTGCTGACCGACATTTATTCAAATGTCACACGACAGCCTCAGGCACTTGACACAGATATGGAAGCGTTGTGATCCTTGGCGCGTACATACCCTTGGCTATTCTCTAAATGATAAATGAAAGCATTGAGAAGGCGGGAGTGTGCAGGACAGTGCTCTTGCCACCTTGATGGCCTCTACGAGGCAGAAGTTGGTGCGTCTCCAAAGAAATGCTTGGATCTGGCATCAATTCCTGGTCTTATCTGCAGATTGTCAATGAATCTTCCAACCGGATGAAATTCGAAGGCTGGGGCGGGAAGCTCATAGGAGATGGCTCGGCTGTTGTTTGCCTGTCGGCTTTTGATGCCAATGCTGTATCCGAGAAGACAGACGTAACTAGTCAGACACACAAACTTGCTCTTGAACTACTGCATGAAGAATCAATGAGTTGGTTTTTAGGTGACAGTAGTCTTTGCTACCAGGAAAGACTAAATTTAATACCAGACTGCGTCTGGTCGGGCCGTGGGCTAAACTGCCCCGCGCAGCTCGCCTCGGGGTGGTTCCTGCCCTTCCTGGTGTGCTCGAACCGCGGGGCAATGACCGCCCTCCCTCGTCATGGATGTCATGGATCCGTCACCTCTTCATTTGCACATGTTAACCTCAGAACTGTAATGTAGTCGTTGTACTCCGTGCCTGCCGATGCTTCGAAACAAACACTTCCCGGATAGATGGAGACAAAAATGTCGCCGTCACTGTGCTGTCAACTTAATGCCATTTCAAAGTCGCAGATTACAATGACTGAAACACGACACTCCGGAACCTTGATGTCGCTCATGCTGAGCGTGTCTTCTTTAGCTGTATAGGACCCGAAAAAAATCAGCCAAAGACAGACATCGTGGCGAGTCGTCCAAGTAGATGTTGCGTCTGGTATAATAATGAACTCATCCTTTGTACCCACTCAAGCTTCGATACGCGCTCCCCCCCCCCTTCCTCCTCCTCCTCCTCCGTTTAAATTCAAACACTTCAGTTGCCTAGTCCCATCTGCAACTTTCTCTATCTTCCCGTCTCAAAGACAAAGAAAGAAAAAAAACCTGAACACCCGACCTTTTTTTGCTTCGTGCAGCAGACAACAACCAATCACAATGTCTTTCGGCAAAACCGTCACTCTCAACTCGGGTCACACTATCCCTCGTATTGGATATGGCACATGGCAAGCTGCTCCTGGTGAAGTCGGTAATGGTGTCTACGAGGCTCTCAAAACCGGCTACCGCCATCTTGATCTAGCCAAAATCTATGGCAACCAGAAGGAGGTCGGCGAGGGTATCAGGCGCGCATTGGCCGACGTTCCTGGCCTGAAGCGTGAGGACATCTTTATCACCTCCAAGCTGTGGAATAACAAGCACGAGCCCAAGGATGTTGAGGCTGCTTTGGATGACACCTTGGCTGAGCTGCAGCTGGAGTACCTTGATGTACGATAGGCTCGTTCCCGCATCTTGAACCTTCTTCCTGCATGACAACTGACCTTGCAGTCTAGCTGTACCTTATTCACTGGCCGGTTGCTTTCAAGCCGGGTGATGCTATGATCCCCAAGGTCGCGGATGGTAGCGAGGTTGAACTCAACCGTAGCGTGACCATTGCTCAAACTTGGAAGGGTGGGCTGAACTTCTCCTACTTCATCCTCGAATCATGTCGATGATTGCCTAACCATTCTTCCTCTCTCCCATTAGCTGTCACTGAGCTCCCTAAGTCCAAGACTCGCTCTGTCGGTGTCTCCAACTTTAGCATTGAGCATGTAGGTTTACCATTCAAGGCCAGAGACTACTGCAGGGATAATCTGGGGCTAATCAAATTCCTGTGAACAGCTCGAAGGGGTCATTGCCGCCACTGGCGTCGTCCCCGCCGTCAACCAGATTGAGCGCCACCCTCGACTTCCCAACCTTCCCCTGGTTGAATACTGCGCCAAGAAAAACATTATTATCACAGCCTATTCTGCCTTCGGCAACAACAGCTGGAATATTCCCTTGCTCGTCAACAACCCCGAGGTCAAGGCCATTGCCGACCGCCTTGGTGCCGCACAGGGGAAGACGGTCACTGCCGCCCAAGTTATACTCGCTTGGTCCGTTCTCGGCAACCACACCGTCACCCCCAAGTCTGTCACTCCCTCACGTATCCGTGAGAACTTTCAGGAGGTCGAGCTCGACGAACAGGCCATCCAGAACCTCAATAAGCTGGGCGAGAACCCCCAGCGCTTCAACATTCCCAAGACCTGTACGTCTCCCTCTCCCTTTTCCCTTCCTTCGTTGGCCTGACAGTTTTTGTACTGATTCGCTGCAGGCAACCCTCCATGGAACATTAACGTCTTCGGCGACGAAAAGGAGAAGGACGCCAAGGCCCAGGTTCTCATCAGCTGAGATTTTGAAAGTGTAGACATATCCCATTTGAAAAAAAAGGGCGTGTTCAAAAGACTGTCGGACCTAGACTTAGCCCGCTACAGCTAAATAGATGAAGCAATGACTCTTAAAAGTTCCCTCCATTTGTGCAACGTTGCGCATAAGCAACACAGTGATTGTATACTTGCCTTCCATTCAAATTCTCACCTAATGCATAGCAGTACCCTAGCTCGTGGCCACCGTCATACTTATAGCATTATATACACGCACCAATACAATCCGCCAGAAGCGCCAATCAATGCTGCACTGACAGAAATACAACCCAGTAACCAATTGCACAACATCAAAAAAGGTGCTTTAACTAAGCAATTCTTTAATATCTTCAATGCGCTGTAATTTCTTTTCTTCATCATTCATCATACCCAATGACGTTGCACTATACCACCTTCAAGTCAGCATGCCAAACTATGGCAAACACATGTATGTATAAACTCACGATGAAGAAAACGAGGCAAACTCACATAAACTTTTTCCGATCCTGAATCCTCAACATTCTCTCTTCCACGCTCTCTTTGACAATGAACCTCTTGACCACCACATTGTCCTCCTGGCCGAGTCGATGCACCCGATCAATAGCCTGCGCCTCAACGGCAAAGCTCCACCACGGGTCCATCATGAAGACACGTCCTGCACTGGTCAGATTCAGACCGACACCACCTGCTCGCAGACTGATCAGGAAAACCACGAAGCCTTTCTTCACAGTGAATTCCTCCAGGGCTGCTGCACGGGCCTTTTGCGCCATGGTGCCGTCGAGTCGGAGAAATTGGACATTGGCTCTGGCCAGTGCTGGCTCGATGAGGGACAAGAAGGACGTGAATTGGGAGAAGACGACGGATTTCATGTGCGGGTGCTGTTTTCGCAGACGCCGAATCTCGGACATGAGGGCTGCTACTTTGGCGGAGGAGTGGTTGACACCGAGCCGTTGAAGGCTGATGCGCGGTTCGGAGGGTGGGCTGTCTGGCTCATCGTCATGCTTGATCACTTCGAACAGATCGCGCTGGTTGAGTGGCTCTCGACAGTTGAAGCATCGCGGTACGACGCCCTTGTCACTTTCGTGTTTCATGAAGTCGAGGAGACACTTTTTACATGCCGAGTGCCAGCATCCAGTCACTGTCTGGTCGTTCATAGGCTCGTCGAAGCACAGAGGACACTCGCTTTCGGCCTCGTTCCGAATCTCCTCTAGGGCGTGTGCTCCGTACGTGAAATTGTCCTTGGCAGCATCATCTGTAGTCGCTGCGAAATGGGCGACCAGGGTCTCCAGGTCCATGTCATCCGCAAGGCCCGACGCCGCGTCTGCAGCTGTGTCCGCCTCAATCTCGTCGGCCACAATCTCTCGATTTCGAACGAGAATGGGATGGCAGCATGATTGTCGTAGGCGCAGAATCTGAGCAAAAATGGTCGGGAAGGCCTTCATCACCGTGCCGGCCTCGACGTTCTTGGAAAAGGTACGCTTTGCTTTGGTAAAGATGTAGTCATATATATCTCGCTCAGGCTTTGACAATTCCACCTCTACAATGTCAACCTGCTTCGGAGGCAACGTGACGAGCGGTTGACCACTGGGGGTTTTCATGTCTTTTGTCCTTCTCATCACCAAGGGCTCTAGCACAGTTTGGACGACGTCCAGCGCACGTACAAAGTCGCCAGATTCAAAGGGGACTGTGATGAATGTTTTCCAAAACGAAAAGTTGTTCCAGGGCTCTACACCAAGGAAACGAACCAAGCTGAATAAATCTTCTAGCTTGTTTACGATCGGCGTGCCTGTCAGCACCCATCTGTGGTTGGCAGAGATCTCGTAGCATGCCCGGGCAGTCTTGGCGCCTCGATTCTTGATGTGATGAGCCTCATCGAGGATAACACGGAAGAATTTCAAGGAGAAGAGACCGTTATGAAACGACCTGTCGCCGTTCTTGCTCGCGAGTGATGTGAACTCTGACAGAACTACGCCATAACTAGTGATAACCAAGTCCGGAGCAGCGGATGCATTATTGCGACTGCATAGAGCCTGCAGATTATTGGCCTTGTCGTTGCTGTAGTAGAGCTCAATTTTCATCGTGCCTCGCTTCGAAGCCTTCTCTGCCTCGCTCTGCCACTGAGCCAGCAGTGACATAGGTGCTACTACCAAGGTCGTGCAGGGTGCATCCAAAACAGTAGGCGAGTTGTCACCCAAGCGAGTCAATTGGTTGACCGTTGAAATGCCGCCGGTGGAAAGTCGAGCGGCACAAGCCGCCTCAGATCTGTGTGAATGAACAAGACTGAGCATCTGTATAGTTTTACCCAGTCCCATCTCATCTGCAAGGATTCCACCCAAACAGTGCTGCTCCTGTACTGGGAATTCTAGTGATAAATCCCCGGAATAAGGATTTACGTAGAAATTCGTTTGGCCTTGGACTTCAGGCAAGTCTTGTTCGTCCACGTCTTTGGTAGGCCATTGATACTCTTCCCAAAGAGGATGCATCGATGGCCCGCGGTTGCCTCTTTCGTCTTTTTCTTTCGCCATCATCCAATGGAGAGATTGCTTCTGATACGGTCGTAACGTCATTGCAAAGCTGCTGGCAGGTTCAGCTTCTGGTGTATTGAAATCGAAGCATTGCGCCTTCTTATATAAGGCGTCCAATTGATCCTGCTCAAGTTCTTCCCCCTCTTCTGTATCTGACGAATTTGGCAGAGATCCCGACTCTTTAGTACCGTCCGATGCTTTTTTGGCTTCTCTTTGTTTCTGTTCGTCCATCTCCGCAGCCTTGAGCAGCCCCTTTCGTCCATCCTTTGCTGCCGCATTGACCCTCGTTGGCTGTAAATTGATTTCCTGAAACAGTCTGACCAACGCAACCTGGCGCAGTCTCAGCTCTTTTTCATCCGTGGTCTCGCTTTGTCCAAAGAAGGTTGTCGATCGGTCATCTGCCAGCTGAAAACTCCGATTGTCGAACGCAGACTTGAGTATCGAGCATTTCAGCTGGAGAAAAACAGTGGCGTTTGTTTGCAATCGCTCCGGGGCGTAAACACAGATTCCTTCAAAAGAACATATATTTTGGTCAATAAGGGTGGAAACCCAGTTGGCAGTGTCCTTGGCTAAGCGGCCCACCTCTGTGCCTGACTGCGTTGAAAAGCGAACAATTACATCAACTCTTCTTGAAGCAGCCGCATTTGGCCTAGTAGGCGTACTGGAAACACCGAGTTTGGCTTTCACTTTCGGAGGAGGCGCCGGTTGAATCTTCTGACGCTCGATTTTGACAACATCTCCGTGCTTCAATATGTTTGTGCCACTGCGAGTAACCCAGCCCTCCACACCAAATGCACCTATATAGCGTTTGTCGGGCATGAAGCGTGAGGTTGTCGTAACAGCAGGCAGCTGTTGCCCTTGAGAGGGCGAACAAAATGATGGCCGTTGAGTGAGAGAACTTAACCTGTGTCTAGGTAATAATGTCTTGTATGTGCCGTCGAAGTACATATTGACAGCCCTCTCAAGATTGTCACCGCACGTATCGCGAATAATATTTAGAACGTCGTTATTGACCTTGTGGCCAATGAAGCTCTCGAACATGCCTTTGTCGAAACTCATGGGCGAGTCTGTATACGCTGCCGTCTCCTGCGAAACTCCGGATTTAGGACTTGCTGCGCCATTATTCTTGAGCTCACCGAGTGCAAGGCGGACATCTTTTCGGTCAGTGTCGTTGGCCCTAAAAAGTGGTTGATTAGAGGTTGGCGCGTCACTCTCTGCTGAGCTCAAGTGAATTCGATTGGAGAAAGCATCATCTGGATTCTGGAGGAACCTCCGCTTCTTCGAAGGGGGCTCTGCTGTGGCACCCATTTGCATGATACAGCGCGCCCATCTGAAATCTTGTTGTAAAGAATGTGCCTTGCCTGTTTGCCACTTTATGCCTTAGAATGCACACGAGACGTGATGGGTCTGATGAGCGGGAGACGCGCCTTCAGCGTGTTAGCGGCATGCAGCACACGTGGTCATGTGCTTTAGCGGAACCTCATGCAAAATGGAACGAAGGAGCCATCTGAGCTCTTCGACGACGTCAGCCCACTGTAATTTTTAGGGCCATGATTGCTTGCTTCAAGGTTTCGGAACTGTGGAGTGGCAATTATAATCGCTGATCTGCGAATGTATATTTTTTAGCTGATACGGAGGGCAATGTGCGCCATTAAGCCTTAAATACATTGCTTCTCATTGTTGCCATGCCCTAGCTTTGCGACGACAATCTGCAGATATCCACAGCTACGCTTTATGCGACGTCCGCAAATATTGGGCCATGGCCTGAGAAGGCTCGCCATCTCTCCAACGAGCTGTCGACGATATGTGACGGACGCCGACATGGACGTCGCAAGAAATTATTGCTTGAAGCAGCTTCAGTATGATCACCGCCATCCCTATCCAGCCACATGCTTAAGCTAAATAAACCCGTAGGACGAGCGACTACGACGCTCATCTAATTCAGCGTTTCGTGCCCACTCCCGTTCAAGACACTTATGCCGCTCTCCGGGCGTTGAATCTGGAACTCGTCCGACTCCCAGAAGTGGTATCAAACCCGACAATAGGCGCTTTGCGAATGAAATTTTGGCAAGAGTCAGTTGAGAAGACCTTTGCTGGAGCGCCCCCTCGTGAACCGATCTGTCTCTTACTCTACCGGGCACTCGAGAATTTAGATACACGAGCTGGATCCTCCACAAAGAAGTCGATCAAGTTCTGGGTGTCGAGACTTGTGAAGACCAGGGAGAAGTACATGGACAGCAGGCCATTCACTAGTCTATCAGCACTGGAAGACTATGCCGAAAATACATATTCAACCATGATGTACGCGACGCTAGCATCTATACCCCTTCGATCTATGCATATTGATCACTTGGCTAGCCACATCGGCAAAGCCTGTGGCATTGTCGCGGTGCTGAGAGGAATCCCTTTTCTTGCTGCACAAGTCCAATCTATTCGTGCACCAACTGGGCTGGATGCGCCGCCAAGCCGGGCACCATCCCTTCTTCTTCCCCTCGATGTCATGGCGGAGGAAGGAGTTAAGGAGGAGGAGGTTTTTCGGCAAGGCCCCAACGCACCAGGGCTGCAGGACGCCGTGTTCAAAGTAGCGACTCGTGCCAATGACCACCTCATAACAGTCAGGGAGATGCTGAAGCGCTTAAAGGCGGGCGAAGACCCAGACCATGAGTTTGAACACGAGGGAGAAGCTGAGCATGTATACTTGGAGGAGAGCGATACCGCTAGGCAGATGAGACAAAGTTTCGGTGTTTTGCTGGAAGCTATTCCTGCGAGCCATTATTTGGAGAAGTTGGAACAGGCCAATTTCGACCCATTTGCCGTCAAAATCGGGGGTTGGAAATTGCCGTGGAGGATTTGGCAGGCATTATCAAAAGAGAGATTATGATTGACGTGTAAACCACTGTAATTTTAGTGTATTTATAGACAAACGTATTCGCTTTGGATACTACATGTATACGGCAAGCATCACAATCAAATTCCTACAGAAATCATCTCTTTGACGGAACAGGAGAAAGGCGGAATTCGATCAGACTCTTAGGCATCTACACAGAAACAAAATTCGCAGGACGATTGCGATGCCGGTTAGTTGGTAGTAAAGCTCACCTCACATCAGCAGATGTGAGGCATGTCATGCGTTCACGCCAAACACCCCGGCAGATCATCGGCGCTTCCGCCCCAGGTCCCGAATTTCGAGCTTCTTCACTACGCCACACGCCCATCCCGACCGTCACCATCAGAAAGCAAACGCGCCCGCCAAGATGCTTTACGAACTCATCGCGATAGTAAGAATGCCCTCCGCAGCCGCATCGGCCCAATTTTCCACCACAAAACATGTCAGGCTACAACTAACTTCACCAGGTCCGAACGGGAAACCTCGGCGAAGTAAAAGAGTAACGTCCTCACCAGCAACTTTCTCATCGCCGGCTCTCCAGCGTGTGAAAAAAAAAAAATTTTTCAACAAAATAATATAATATAATATAAATAAATAAAAATCTAACATGAACCAGAATCGCCCAGACCGTCGGCTCCATCGTCCTCCGCAGCGGCGGCGTCGTCCGCGGCCTCGACAACTGGGGCGTCTTCTCGCTCCCCAAACCCATCTCCGTGCACCAGACGAAGCACACGCACGGCCACTACTTTGTCATGCGCTACGACTCCTCGACCGAGGTCCATCAGGATGTGCGGACGACGCTACGGCTTGAGCCTCGCATGGTGCGGGCCGCGCACGTGAAGCTTGGTGATGGGAAGCTGAATACCTTGTCGAGATTTGGACCGCCCAAGTGGAGGACGCAGGGTAATGCGGCGTAAATTGGCGGGACGGAGAAAAAAAAAAAAAGAAGAAGAAAAAATTGCGCGATTCTTTTGGCTTAACGGCCCTTTATGTAGACGAGGCACGATTCTCTGGGGAATCTGGAACTTCTATGTTCATTGAACTTGGGTTGCGTTCCTCGACGGCACTCGCGTTGTACGATATTATAAACACTGGTGATAGAAGGGCGACACTGCGAACACTATGTCGGAATGGTTGTCGGGAACCTGGAGCCCTAAACATCTATCTTGTATATTTGGCGTAGGTTATAGTTTTTCATGCTCTCCTTGGCGGAGCGCATTGCCAAAAAGACGGAAAATGAACCCACCCTACGCGAATGGAGCTTTCTTAAAGCACAAGATAAAACAAACATCAGAAGCAACATGATATGGCTTCTTTGGTCATTAAGGGTCATTAGTGTCTATCATAAATTGGTTCAGTTGCGAATGAGTCGCTAACATCAACTGAACGCTTGTTGTTCTAGCTGCAACGCCAAGAATTGAGAATCTTTCCCCAGTCAAATATCCCAACATTTGCGCTATCGTTTTCCATAATCGGCCATGAGAACCCATGTTGCCACGCTGGAATACCAGAATACAGATCATGATGTGTTTCTCGGGCGCATCCGCTGGTCGTCTTCACACGCTGAATTATTGCTCATGGTCCACATCCATTGATTCAGACTTGCAGATGCCCCTAGAATGACACCATCCGACAAAGTCATCGATAACGCTTGGCCAAGCACCATCTTCTTTCCAGAACGAGAGGCTTTCGTCCGCCATGGACTTGACTGCAAATTCCAATGTCATGTTCCACATGTCCTTGTTGACTGACCGCGTCCACGTCTCATTGAGAAAGGTCTTCCAAAGGTCTAGCCAGTCATGATTCTTGCTCTTCCAAATCATACCTGGCGGCGAGAAAAGCATGCCCCAGTATATCATAGCATTCTCCAAACTGAGGGCTTTTTGGTCGGCTTCCCGGCCCACTATAAATGTGTACCGATACACCTTCTTAAAAAGTGCGGGATCTGTTGACAGCGAAGAAGAAAGAGTTTGAATGTAAGCAGCATGTTCTTGATTCGAAGTTCCCGCTCTGCGCATTTCTGTTAGATATGAGACTGCCAAGCTGTCCCGAGGGACGACGAAAAGGTCTACTAATCTAGAATCTTACCCTGTAGACTTCCAGCCTTCAACAAAGCCACGGCGAGTGATTTCTCCCACGTTCGGCGCTTGTACAATCTCCAGTGCAATAAATAGCTCGGCGTTTTCCAGGTTAACATGGAGCTTGCTGTCGAGGTAGCTCATGGTGGACTCCAGTTCCATCTTGTTTTTGTCATCTTTACCATCATCTATATCGTGTTTGTCACCACAGCAGCCCTGAATCTAGCCCGTATGGAAGTTCTTCAAAGTTTCAAAGTTGACATACCCCGTAATGAGTCGAACAAAGCCTCCAATTGCGACTCAACTGGAGATGGACCTTTGACATCGTTTGTTGAGTAGAACCTAAACCCAATAAACTTTGCGTTAGATTCTAGTCGGCCCGTAATATAAATATATAGATCGAGGGGCCACTTGGCCGTGCATGTAGAAAGGTTTGTACCGTGACTTTGGTGAAGACCGAAACGGAAGTTTCTCGGAGGAAGGCAAGTGCCGCTTGACTTGGTTCTTCCAGCCCATGCTTCCGGCATAAATAAGAGATATGTTGATCTGAATTATTCACTAGGTGGATCAAGATGCCAACACCCTCGAAAGGGGAGTGGCACCGGTAACCTCGGAACTGCGGTGGCCGCTCGAATGATTCGCATAAATGACAGCCGTCATAGGCAGGATCAACCTTATGACACGGTCGCAGAGCCTAGCAATTTGCAGCGAGAAGAGGGGTAGAGAAAAAGACGGAGAAGCGGTATCCATGATGAAGAATACTCCTTCAGAACACTTGTTTCAGAGTCCATCGGCGTCACTCGGCCGTACTATACCTCGTGCCGGCAGACGGGCTGCCTCAGTGGGACCCCACTGATCATCACGAGATAGAGCACATTCTCGGAGAACAAACCCCTTGATACAGCAGACACAGCAGACACAGGCTTTTCCGAGAGGCTCAGCTATTGCAAGCAATGAAGCGGGGTAATGCAATTCGTGGGGCGAAGCTTGTGAGATGGTGAAGAGAGAAAGAACATCGGGACTTACGCATCAACAGCCTCGTTAATTTTGTAGCCAGTCGATTTCAGGTACTGTACCCCACGCACATTAGCTCAAGTCTGAATCACGGGCGTTTTAAGGTGCCTCTCTTGTGCCGACGATGAACCGACGGGGGATACTTGCAGCATCCCGATAATACGGCCTTAGAATACGACCACAATCGGGCCGGCAGAGGTGCAGCAGGGCAGAAGGTTGTCGACCGTTGAGCTTGCCATTGATATGCGATGTCTCGGACGTACCTTGAGTGCCTGCCGCTCAGATGCACCGGTGAGGGCCACGAACTGGGCGGCTAGGACCTTTTGCTGACTGGACGACGGAGGTGGCATTCTACTTGAGTCGCAACTCGACGTCTGTTACAGCCAAAAAAAGAAATTGATGGCGAGGAGGTGTTGAGTTGAGTGCTGATTTGATCTTGGCTCATAGGTTTGCTGGCAAGACTTGCTGGATGCGTGCAGCCTTGCGTCGTTCACAGCAGCTGGGTTGGGATTGAACCCCGACAGCGCGGACGTACTGGATGATATCGAGAGACCCGGCGAAATAATAATCGGGAAGGAAGAGGAGGACTGGTTCTGGCTGGGGGGATGTGAAGGTGTCTTGTCACGTAAGGCTGCGATTGCTGTGATGTCTGTGTCTCGGATCTGGTCTGGTCTGGTTTGGGGCTGGCGGGACAATGTGGCACAAGCACAGAAGTCAGTGTGGCTTGGGAAGCTGGTATAACGTCGTTGGCTAACGTGTCGCCCACGTCGACTGAAGCGTGTCGAAACTGGTGATTGATATTTATAACATAAGATCCCGTCGTCGTGGCTGACGTTTTATGACGACACGTCCTCTGGGAGCGCTGGAATCATACGGGAGCGTGGCGTGATGTGAGACTGAGACTGAGACTGAGACCGAGACCGAGAACAGAAGGGCAAGTAGGAACGTGCCCCTAGAGATTCACGGGCACTAGACCAGACTGCTTACAACGAAGCAACAGGCGCAGGCAGGCGCAGACAGACGCAGACAGACGCAGACAGACGCAGACAGACGCAGACAGACGCAGACAGACGCAGACAGACGCAGACAGACGCAGATAGACGCAGGCAGACGCAGGCAGACGCAGATAGACGCAGGCAGACGCAGGCAGACGCAGATAGACGCAGGCAGACGCAGGCAGACGCAGATAGACGCAGGCAGACGCAGGCAGACGCAGGCAGACGCAATAGACAGAGGACTCTAGTCAAGGTCAAGAAGAAAATTGCGAATCGCACAAGATACTTCCAGTGACTGCACCTTTTGAATAATTCATAGTTAAATTTACCCATGGACGTGTCCAACTGTTGCCACGATTCGGCTTCGAATTCAATCATATTATGCAGCCACCGCCACACCCACACCCACACCCACACCCACGCCCACACCCAGCAGCTGACGTATGTCCGCATCGTAACATCGAAACGCGGTCTGACCCGCCTTGACGCGTCCCGTCCACTCACTTAATGTTTTCACATGGTTTTCAGCGCATCTGGTCGTTCAACACAACCCGTTTCGCCAGCGCACATGCCATTGCCAAGGAGTTATGGCATCGTCGCAACCGGTCGACGATGAACAGCGCTCGATAGATCCTGTAGAGCCTCTTCGCGACGTCATCGCCTGTTGTACCAGCATACCACCAGATCAGAGGGTTTGTCGCATCCCCCTCCCCGTAGCCACCACGCCAATACCATGCTACTTGGGACCATTGCTTTGATGCCCGTGCACTAAGACGAGATTGAATGCTTCCATAGACCGATATCGCTGCCAAGGTCGAAGAGCTTGGAGGCGTTCACAAATACGATCTCACTCCAGACGTCACCCATCTCATCGTCGGAGATTATGACACCCCCAAATACCGACATGTCGCTCGCGAGCGACCGGACATCAAGGCCATGGATGCGGCCTGGATTGAAGCGTTGGCCGATTTGTGGAAACTTGACCGAGACATCGACTTTACTGCCCTCGAAAAGCAACATCAGTTGAAGGCGCTCGAGAAATGCGGCTCCGAGGTGCTATCAGCGCATCAGCCAGGGCCTACGGGCCGTCAGTCGCTGTTGATATGCTTGACGGGCTTCGGCGAACAACGAGACGATATTGCCTCGCGGATCGTAGCGAATGGTGGGCGCTATACGGGCGATCTGACAAGAAGATGCACCCATCTCATCGTCAGCAAGCCCGAAGGCAAGAAGTTTACTGCTGCCAAGGCCTGGAATGTCTACACAGTGACTCTAGATTGGCTCGATCAAAGTATTGAGCGCGGCATGATTCTGGAAGAAGCCAAGTTTGATCCGCTACTTCCGGTCGAGGAACAAGGCGTCGGGGCTTGGATCAAGAGGGACCCTAGTTTATTGGGAAAGAGGTCAAGATGTTCTGCTTCAAATAGCACGGAAGAGAGGGGGCCCAGGAAATTGCGCAAAATGGCAAGCATGAAGTTGAATTCGCAACGCAACAACCTCTGGGGACATATTTTGGGTCGTTCAAGCTCGAGGGAGCATTCCTTCGTCAACGAACCTCCAAGTAGGAACCCATCTCTGGATCAAGCGGCGCCCGAGCCTACGGTTCAGCAACCGCATCCGCATCACCTTGGACAACTTGGAACGACCCATAACGCGGGTGTTTTCAGTAATTGCATTTTTGCTATTGAGGGGTTCAACGATAAACGACGTGCTGTACTCGAAGATACCATCACCAACCTGGAGGGCTATGTGGCTTCTTCTTTGCGAGAAGTAGCCACCACGGCTACTCCCACAGAACTCTCGCATCGGCTTTTAGTAGTTCCCCAAAACTCTGCAGCTAGCACCCATCCCAAGCTCCCAAGTGACGAGGTGGAAATTGTTACCGAGTTCTACATAGAGAAGTGTCTGCACAGCAAGCAGTTTTTCCACCCCAGCGAGCATGTTCTGGGCAGACCATTTCCCGTTTTTCCCATTACAGGGTTTACCAATCTCACTATCTGCAGTGCGGCCTTCACCGGCTTGGAGCTCAGCCAAATCGCACGGAGCACTTCACAGCTAGGGGCCAAATTTGAAGAAGAATTCAGGCGCACAACCAATGTCCTGGTGTGCAAGTCTCTCGCCGCAATACGTAAAGACAAGCTAAAGTATGCGCTCGAATGGGGCGTACCCATCGTCCCGGCTGATTGGCTGTGGGAGTGCATATCCACGGGGTTCAACGTGCCGATAGACAACTTCATATTCCCCGAGCTCAAAAGCCGATACGAGATACGACCACCTTCTGAAATCAGCTTGAAGAAGCAGCCAACTCAGAGCTCCAAATCACGGCCTAGCTCTTCACGACCAAAAACAGTAGGGGGCTTCGATGCTAGTGGCTTCGAGGACGAGTCCCCCAAAAAGGGTTCCCCGGCTGACCGAGATACCACCTCACGGTCAACACGACGACCGCCAACAAGGGAAGTGACAACGTCAGCCGACTTCTTTGCAGCCAACAGTCAATTAGGTGATGCGTTTGGCAAGGAGAGAGAAAGGCCGCTCGCAGAACTATCAGGCGCTCGGATGAACAAGTCACCAGCATTCCCGAAACATGTCTCCCCACCTGCTCGCACAAAGTCCGATCCGATTCCAGGTGAAACTGCCGCCCAACTTCCAGCGAAAACCCGCGGACCGTCCGCTCCTCTAGACGTCACGGAGGATGCAGCAACCAGTGAGCACGAAAACGACGAGGACGAGAACGCAAAACGAAGAGAGTCCGAAAGGGAACAGAGCAGGGCCTCAGAACGCCAGGCCCTATCATCTAAGCTCTCGGACCTCATCCAAGCGGCAACAGGATCTCTACTAAGCGACACGGACTCTCACACGCAAGCACCAGCCCGACCGCGAGGCCGCCGCCAGCTACTCGGCCGCGCGGTGAGCAACGTCTCCAACGACAGCAGCGCACCCAGTCTCAACGGCGACGCAAGCTGTTCCGGCCCCCGACAAGTGACTGATAGTTTACGGGCCGCCCTGTCTGCTGGCGCAGAGGACGATGACCACCTATCACTACCTCCGTCAACACAACTCCAGTACGAAGATCCAGAAGCCATGCAGAGAAAGGAGGAGATCATGAGCAGACTGATGGGCGGCAGCACCGCCACAAGGGCCACTTCCGATCCCGTCGGAGGCAGATCCCTCCGGAAGCAATGAGACTCCGTAATTCCTGCTTGCAACTCTTTTTCAGCTAGATTCTCCTTTAGCAATATCACGATCAGGCTCGGAGCTTGGATACTTGTTTGGAATAGGAGCAGTCATAGAGCCGTGAATGCGCACCTCTCCCGTTCCTGTCTCTTTGATTTTTGCCAATTCCCCTCGAGGTCAATTCCCATGGGACGCGCACAACATGTGAAGCTCAGAATGTCTATTCATCCTAGCACGTAATTCTAGAGACTCGAGTGCCAAGCTGTTGGTTGGTTGCCTGGGGCCGTGTTAGACCACGAGTGGGACCAGGAGGACTTGATGTCTTTTTATTTTTATTTTTATTTGAGGCTCCCCATGTCCATGCGGGGTTCAATTTAATTTGACCATCTGCCCCACACATCCGCGTATCTCGACACAATTAGCCACGACTTGACGACCGAATTCGACGACAATTCCATCCGTAGCTCCTATTTGGGAAAATAAGATTCCTCAACACAATGTATATCCGATTCATGATTCAGTTACATGCGTAGGCTTTGTGGGCATGAAATCAACCCATCTAACTGTCTCTTGCGAGAGCATCAAGTTGACCATCCTTTGGCCTCGTGCTCTTTTCTCTTTCTTGGGGCCCCCACCAACGTTCAGACAAACTTGTCTGTCTTGCAGTGCGAATGAAATAGTAACGTAATTATTTAGTAATTATTTACGGAGCAATCTCCGTAAGACATTTGGCTACTCAAGTATATTTGGATTGCAGGTCCTCCCCATAGGCGCGCATCCTTTGTTGGACGTGCTTTGTTGTTGCCCGCTTTGGGGGGCTTTGGGTATATTTAGCTTCTGGTAAAAAAAAAAGTCCTATTTTTTTGCCACACCAATTTCTCCTTGCATGCGCCCAAGACACTTGTACGCAGAGAGAGATATGAAATTTTCCAATTTTCACCATGCCGATGACCTGGTGCCGGCTCACTGTATGGCTAAACCTTGAGAATGTAGACTTGAAAAAAAAATGGGTAAAAGGAACCGTACAGGTTTGCCAGGGCCGGGGTATCATGAAAGTGCGTCGTCTCATGCGAGACTAATCGAGCTAGCGAGTTCTGGACACCTTAATATTTCAGTCACTAACGAGGAACATGGGAATTATGACGGATTAAGCCCCTACCTAGTGATGAGAACACCTTTACATTCCCCTGAATAGAGGAAACAATATGCCAGGAACTGTCCATTGCATCGAGGCAATCGTAATAATATCAAGAAGAAAATGAAGAGTCTCCCTGAATTTCCGTCCATCAAGTAGGGATGGGAAAAGGGGAGAGGATGCAACGTTTTGCCGGGTATCACTATTCATATGTAGGCCATGATCCCACCGGCTAGGGAAGCTGATCCCTGGGCGCTGGGGTTAGCCTCGTCATCTCTCCAAGGGCAAATTCTCAGATTGCATCGCTGCCCATCGTTGTTCCATTTCGTCTCTGTGTCATGTAAAAAGTCAGTTGCTATAAGCTGGTGTTTACTAGAGCGTGCATCAGTACTAACGTCGTAATCTTTGTCAACTTCAGCCGACGTTGCCGACAATAGTTGAGGAACCGACGCATGGTCGTCGCTCGCATGAATGCGGCCATGACGTCGCCCCTGGGCTTCCCATCGTGTTGGGACTCTGAAGAACCAAACTGACTCATGATAAAGTGAATCTGTAAAGCATCCATGTTCCAGTCGACCTGCACAATATCGTCCAGGGGGATATCAAAATCAATAGGATCGCGGAGGACACCCCAGGCTACTGGCTCGGTGTCTTGAAGGACCTGATGCTTGAATACTCGCTTGTCCTCGTTCCAGTGCCAATATTGTCTTGTCTCAATTTGGCTTGTGAATAACCTTGTTTTCACCTGATATACGCGCCAATCAAGATTTGTGAGAGGAGCATTACTCTGGGAGTCAGTATCCGTTACATCATCCGTGTGAAATTCGTCGTTTGGCGGTGCAGAAACAGGTGACAACGGTTTTATCCGCTTCTGAATGCTGTACGCTGGCTCAGCGGTACATGGCATACCAGCACTCGAGATGGGCGATCGATCATCTTCCTCCTGGAGCACTAGCGGAGAGTGACTAGCTGAAGGTGTTGCTCGAGGCGTGTCAATCTGTGAATGCATACTCTTTCTCTTTTTCATACTCGGAGTACGATTGGCACCCCTGCCACTGCTCTGACCAGCCTTGAACCCCGACGGGCGACCTATGCTCTTGAAGCCATTCTTGTCCCGAAGCGCTGCGAGTTTTGGGTCGTGGTAAAAGTCATGCATTGTTTTGGAGTAATTAAAGTTGACCCCTTCTTCCAAGATGATTTCATGAAGACGATGGCGAAGCCATTCGACCGGAGTAACGTCCAGTCTGAATTTAGCCAGCTCTCCTAATGTCTCACACATGCGGAAGAGTGTATCGTATGCTGTTATTGTTCCTTTCCCTGTGTGCGTATATTGTTTCGAGAGAAGTTGATATGGGCTTATGTCACCTTCTTCTAAAAACTCGAGTATCTTGATGCCTCGATTTACTTGACGCCCGGTTTGAAATCTGGCCGATCCGCTTTCACCCTTGGCTTTTTTCTTTAGAGCTTCGTTATACTTTATCTTCCACTGCTCAAGCTGGGGTGAGATGATTGACTCTACAGCGGGCCAACGAGGATCCCAGTATGGATGGCGTTGATCGATCTTGGCCAGGGGTACATCTTTCACGCACTCGGGATAGGTAAAGACAGTGCCGTTATGTCTTAGGGCCAGGTTACTTCTCGTAATCTCGGCTTGCGCTGTCGACTGGTGTGAATTCTCGGCTGATTGAATGGACGGAGTGGATATTTCTCGGGACGGCGGCCGGGCACGCGCGTTCGCTGGCGTAAAGCCACCTAGAGTTAGTTGTTGGTGAGGAGGGTTATGGTGATGATTATGCTGCATTTGGCTGTGGTTGTGCGACTGGCTTGAAAACCCATATTCTTTCGGGGTTGGTAGTTGAATGGGTTCTGCAACTCCTGGAGGTTCGTGGTTCCTGTATGATCTGACCATTGAGCCGTCGTGGCTAAAAGTTGGCATCTCTCTAAACGCAAGTCTCTCCGATCCTCCTTGGCTTTGAGAATTTGGGAAACCTTGGAATGAATGTGTATTGGTAGAGATACTCTTCATCAGTGGCATATGGCAACCTTGTCGATTCCACTCACAGTTGCCACACTTTTGAAAAAGATTGCCTCCGAGAATAATGCAATCATCAAACGCGCCCTGATTCTTATCGCAAGAATGGCATCTCTGTTGCTGAATTTCACCCGTTGCCTGGATCATACAAGCTATCCATTTGACGCCCTTAGCTTCAGAACGATCGTATATGGTTGCTAGGTGGCCCTGGGTAAATTTGCGTCCACGGCGGATCTTGACCGGTCGCTTGACGGGCATGTTTTGGATGGCTTCTATCCACTGATTCCAAGGGTCAACCTTCTCAACTGGACCGATAATGCGACCATCGCTATCCACAACGTTAACGAGCACATTGTCCGGGTTAAAGTTCGTGATGAATGTCATCGGCTTGACAGACGGCAAGGCTCCTGTTGACCTCGCCGCCTCGTTTGCTTGTTGAAGTGCTTCGGCATGTACGGCATCCCGGTTTGGCAAGGGGCTTGTCGGAGTGTTTCTAACGACTTCGTGGAAGTGTTGTCTGCCTCGCCTAGATGGTGTAGAGGGGCCTGGCCCTTTCTTACTGCAAAAGAACTTTTCCATCCTGGTCGCGATCTGACTACGCTTCTCCAGACTCTCTTTCTCAATCTTCCTATAGTCTTGCTCCAGATTATGTAGTACCGTGGCTTGATTGTCGCATGCTTCCACCACTCGAGCTAGATCCTCCTCGACCTGGGTGAGCTCCTTGACAAGTTTTTCTTGTCTTTCTGCAAGTTCAGTGCGTTTGCTTGTCAATACATGTAGATCACTCTTAATGGCCGATGCCCGCCTTTGATATTGAGCTTGGAATTCTGCATTGTCTACTTCGTTATCAGCGTCAAATTTGTTCCAGAAATTGCGCTCCGTTTCCTCCCAGATGGAATATTGCACTTCCACAGGAAGGGCATTCATATCGACAGCTGACATTGCTCTTGATGAAAACCAACCGCAGGGCGGTTAGCTCAGGCCACTGGTAGTCGTGGGTGAGGATGACACGTTGAGCGTCTAGGTAAGTAGATGGTAGTAGACAGTAGAGCAATGGATGTGTCCAAAGGTGCCTGCTCGCCACCAAACCCAGAGTGTCAGCAGAAGCACTCTGGGGAAGAAGAAATAGCCCTCAGGCCCAAGTGTGGCGTCTGTATCCCCGTATGTGGCAGATTAAATGTGTGAAATAACAAAGTTGCCAAACTATGTTTTCCAAATGAAATTGGTGGCTCTCTCGTTATGTCCGTGATATAGAGTGTTGTAAAGCCAAAATGCCTCGCCTCAAATGCGAAAGTTTTTCTCGTGGTATTTGGTGTCAGGGATGTCTGGGAGAACACAACCGAATAAGGGGAGCGATGCGTGCGTAAAGAGCTAGGCAAACGGAAATGAAGAGGATATCCACACAAGGTAATTTTATCCTGGGGTGGTCAGAGAGGCTTTGTTTTTTGGTTTGGAATAGAAATTAATCATAAAGTCAGCGGCTTCCAGATCCCGGATTGCTTGCTTTCCAGAGCCGAGAAAAGAGGAAGAATGAGCTCCTAATGATGGAAGGAAATGAGAACTGGATATCAGGGCAAGTAGTGCGAGTAGGATGAATGGGTAGGTCAGGTAGATTAGGCCGATTATACGAATTCTGCTACCTTGTTGAAGGACGCATCGCCCAACATGACCAACATGAAGGACCAGGCTAGAATGACGAATAGTGTCAATGTCAAGGTGCAGAGAATGGCGTCCAAAGACAGGCAGACAGGCGTTCAGATGGGGACAGCCGGCGACGCAATGCCCAACATGGACAAGTTGGTTGGATAAGGGTAGTTGTGGCCTTGTGGCCCAGGTTATATATAATGAGAAAAGCAGTGCAAACGGCGCGGGCTGGAGGAGAGGAGCCTTTTCGAAAGGGAAGGCGAGCGTGTGACGATGATGTTCTTGGGACGAGGAGCAGGTATAGCACCCGAAACAATGGAAACAACGGAAGAAGAAAAGGCATCACAGATGATGCAAATGGTAGGTAAGCTGCAAATGGCTTGATGAGATGAGAAACATGGATCTCCATCTCTTATCCCTATCAACAAGGAAACTAGTTAGTCAAGCGATTCTCAGGGCAAGGTGCGTCCGTCCAACAGACACACACACACACACACACACACACACACACACACACACACACACACACACACACGCACACAACACGCACACAACACGCACACAACACGCACGCACGCACACAACACAACGCACGCACATACGCACGCACACATAACGCACGCAACTCGCACATGGCGCGCGCGCGAAAAAAAGCTTGTACATGACCTCACTTTTCCCACCTGTGCAATTTCCTCTGCCCCAACCGAGCCGACATGCTACTACTAGGCTCCTAGCCGCGATTTTGAATTCGCCTTGAAGTTCCGGACACGCAGAGCAACCTAGCTGCCTGCCTCTCTACCTGCCTCTGCCTGCACGGTGTCTAATAATAAGGTGTCCATCTAATCGACGCCAAATTAGCACCAGCCAAGTTGCTCCATGCACTCCATGCACTCCATGTGCTCCATGTGCTCCATGTGCTCCACGTACTCCATCCACGTCGACAAGTTCTAGCTCACTGTAATGCAAATGTGATGATGCATTGCCAAAAACGGCTGACGGGGCTGCAACGCACGAGCCACTCTCTCTCTGGATACATGTAATAAATTAAGTTACAGCAGGCGCGGGCTTATTACACGCTGCTGCCCCCCCCCCCCCATCCATCTTGCATCTGGCCTTTTTGCAAAGCATCTGGCAATCAGGTCACAATTGAAATTGGCTCTCGCTCGTTCTACTCTGTGACCCGTCCTCATCTAATCATCCAAATGATGCATTGCCATGGTATCTGTGGATGCTTGTGCTCCATGACTGCGTGGGCAGACATAGAGGGGAAAGGCTGCTCCTATTGACTTGAACTAACATGTTTGAGATATGAAGGTGCCTTAGTTATGTACCTACCTAATGTCTGTATGCTTTAACTTTCCCACCCAGGTACCTACCTAGGTATCTAGGTACCTAGTAAGTATGCTGGCCATGGTTGGCCGTCACAACTCAGTAGCCGAGTCTCCAAGACATACTGCTCCACAGTCTTCTGTTCAGTACATACATTATACCTTTGGCACCAACCCTAGGTCGGCAGGTACCTACCTAGGTACCTCCCTCTAGTGTGAATGTGTAATAGTGCGCAGCAATTATTCTCCTACACCATCAAATGGCACTCATCGCGGGCTTGGGTGTGGGCTTTGAACACGGACCCACCAGTACTCACAACCACAGCAGCCAGGGGCGGTCTGGTGCGAATTACATATACTCCGTACCCGTACCAGTAGGTACCGAGGTACCTAGGTACATAGGAGCGGCAGCGTGGAGTACGCACATATAGGGTCTCTCATATGACAACGAAATGAGGGGCGTGTTTTACTCCCGTTCCATCTTGAGACCTTCGTGCCTATCAGTGTCTGGTTCCTCCGGGACCATTTCTGATTGCGCCTCAGATTCCTTGTCCTACCAAGTACGCCATCCGTCTGTCTGTCTGTAAAGCCTGTCATTTGTTGTGTAAGGACAGTGCGCCTGCAAGGTGCGGATGCACCATAGATGAATTGTTGGCAGCAGTAGCCGTTGACAGGGTTTTCTATTACACTTTATTTTAATTATTCTAGATTCTAGATTCTAGATTTGAGATTATACATTTTACATTTTCGGGTGGGGTTTTTTTTTTTTTCCCCGTTCGTGCCTGCGACATATATACATAGCCACAACATCTTCATTCCCTGAATTTGCGTCGACGTCAAGGCTCCTAGGACTGTGGGGCGCATTTCCCTAGGCGAATTTTACCTAGGCGAAGACGATGTATCCCTACTACTCATTATTAGTTAGTTTATCATATCTGTCTCTCCTTGGCAGATTTCCGCACACCTCCACCCATAACCCCACGCTAACTACCTACCTAGGTACTTTGGTATGTGGACTCGCTCTGCTTCTCCAATTTGGTCGTGTGCGCATTTCTGTGATATGGTTCTTATTTCTAAATCTTATATGTCCTGGTGCACTTGCCTATTTCCTAGTTCAAAGGTGTAACACGACACCATGTATGCGTCAGAACAAGATGAATGCCCTTTACCCAACCAACGCCACTATGCATGCAACTGATAGCAACTAACAACACGGCACTGTCCACACGCCTCTTGGTATGTCCACACTTGGGTACCTTTGGCAGCGAAAGACTGGGCTGTATGTATTGACCGAAGGGGTGCGCACGCAGTCCGAGGGCCTCATACCTCACCGCATTTAAGTCCCTTGAATTTTCTGACGTAGCGAAGTTAGTTCGTGGTCGTCACTTTCCAAGTGCCTTGACTCAGAGCCTAGTCGCCTATGGTTGGCGACGTCGCTGCTGCTGGCGCTGCTGTTGTTCCTGCGAGATTTGGACTCTAGCCGAGCCTGATATGGGAGGCGAGAAAACTAAGAAGCACGCTCCATTCTGTATCGAACTCGACCCGAGGTTGGCGTGAGATAGTCCGAGCCACCGAGGGCACGTTCGTCCAGCAGACCAGCAGACCAGCAGACCAGCAGGCTAGCCATTGGCTTGCAAAATAACCCATGGGGAGGCGCGGGTGCCATCTCGGACGTTTCCTTTGTTGGTCAAGTCTCCACCATTGCATCTCATTTTCTTTCCTGCCAGCAATAGCTCAGATGGAAATATTGTTATCTGCATCGAACGGAGCGCATGAAGCCTACATCTCTTAGGAATCGGCACGGCTCCAACGCGGTACCGATAAGGATTTATCCACCAATAACAAATCTCTTTATAAGGTACTTCCTCTACAGTACTAATCCACAGTATAATAGAAGTAGAGTAACTATCTAATTTATAAAGATGTATATATAGTATCTACTAAATAGATACCTTAGGTACCTACCTAGATACCTAACCTAAGTACCTAAGTACCTAGGTACTTAAGTACTTATATAAGCTGAGAGAAATATCATTATTATTATAGGTCTTAATTATAGTCTGTTTATAAAGCTTTACTATACTGTGCTAGTTTATGTTTATAAGCTCTACTAGCTAAAATGCGTTATATAGTGCTTTAGCGTTAAGTGTATTTAAAGGTTACTAATCAAGGTCGCATGAGGTTGCGCGCGTGAGCAAGGGGGTGGAGGGGCTAAGATACCGCGTTGGAGCCGTAACGGATTCAAATAGATAGATACGCCCTGCACTCTGTGCTCTTTGTCATACAATCAGTACATGGACCTTTACTTGACCTCTCCTAGCGTCATGCATCCTCAGGCTCGCGCAAAGTCTGCCACGCCGTGTTGCTGCCGCTTTCTTTCGCATGACGTTCTACATTCGGGCGTCACGACTTTGGCTTCAAATCTGCCTAAGTGCGGCAGGGAGGATATTATTCGCTTTCTTGTGGCATGAACCTTGTTTTGCTTATAGCCTTCATATCGAACTGACTCAGGATATGTTTTGAAGCTCATGAGGCAGAGTGTATCTTGCTCCTTCTGTTGTCTAGGACGAGTAGGGGGCGACTCGATTGAGAGACAAAGAACAGCATCTCCGGTTGCTTGTCCACCTAAAAGCCTCAGAGCCTTCATTATTCCGCATGCTGCAAGATGAGACAAACATGGGTAACTCCCTGACATAATACCTAAATCTGCCTGCATTATCAGTCCTGATCTCAGTCATCAAGTAGCTGTTCCTGTGGGGCTAGCCAAAATTGGTCCACAATGGAGTACACAACCATGATCTGGATGAAGTACTCACGAACATCAGTGTGTCCCAGGATACATCGAGCCTAGAATTGCTGCCAGCACAGAAGTTGAGGAAATCATTCGCATATTGGATTTCCCAAGGGGTTTTAAGCTGTCAGTGCTTGGCTTAATTTGTGCCGTCCTCGACTAGTTGGTCGCCCACTAGAACTTTTGCCCAGCCTGGTTGGCTGTTCAGGAATCAGCGCTGTGCCAGAGGCGGGTGGTCATCCCATTCGCGGCTCCGAAGCAACGGAGTCCAAGTCGGCCGACTAAATTATACCCCTCCTTGACAGCCATTACCAGCACCTGAGGCGTATCCAAGCGATCCTCAAACGGTTGAAGAATTGAGTTGATGGTGTGGAGTGTCTGGTAGTTTAATATAGAGAGGAAGCCAGGTCAAGAGAAAGATAGTCGCGCCCTAATATCCGCGACGAGATGCATCGTATTGGTCGTAGTGCTTGCTTGAGTGCCTAGGGGCAGATTGTGTGAGGATGGTCCATGACTACAGTCGGCTGTTGGCCAGGTGGTCTTGCAGCCAGCCAGCAGTTCGGGCAGACAAGCAAAGCAAGCTGGCACCGGGCGTGCCTTCCTCCAATGTTCCCTCCAATGTTCCCTTCAATGTTCCCTTCAATGTCCCGTTCCCTCCGAAGTTTTCTCCTCATCAGACTCCTCATCAGAACAGTGTCAGACGCCGCATGCTCAACTTTTTGAACCTGTCGCTCGACACCAAGACTGAGTCAAACAATGACCATGCACCTCGCGACATGTACGTCTCATCGACCTGATGCCATCCTGTGATACAGGGCAGTGCACGTCGTTTGCAGGACGATTTCCCCCAGACCAGCTAGCTGTTGCTGTGCCGTGTGAGCATGCAACAGAGATTGCTCGGTCAAGCCCTGATCAAGGCCTCCTGACCGTCCCCACGCCATGTCCATCTTTTTTTTTTTTTTTTCTTACCCCATATTGGCAAGTATACTGGCACACAGACGCACTTTCTCCGTCCGTCGTGATCGCAGACAGCTGTCTACTTCGACCTTGGCTGTGACTTCAAGCTTGGCTATGGCATGTCTCATTCCATCCACGTTTTTGTGAGCTGTGCGGGACGGAAATCACCGCGAGGTTTCACCAGCGTTAGGAGCATTCATGTCGTCATGTCCAGCCGCTGATAAGCGGCGGAATTGCAGCGGGGCCCTAGGTAGGTACCTAGGAATCTAAGTATGTACAAGGTATTTGGCCATATTATTGTACCAAACAGATCCAAAGCCTATTTACACCCAGAAATATACAGCCATGGTACGGAGTACATCAGCACGGCCAAAATGATTTCACCGCTAATCGTCCAGGTGTAATTTGTTGCTCAGGTCCCCATAACTCTCCTGGATCGGGGCAATGCTTCGCATATCCAGTCCTTGGCAAGCGATTCGAATCAAGTACCCACCACGTACCCTGTTTTCTGGCCAAAAGTGGTGCTGCGCTTATTAGGAAACTATCCCTGTTCCCTGCTCGTTTAAATAGAAATAAAGGCGATTTGTCAGTTCTTTGGCGAGGAGCCGCTGGGGTCTCGTCCTTTCAGCATGTCCGAGCTTCTATTACCACGAACCTTCGACACCGAGCGGCCCACGTTCGAACTCAGCAACTAAGATATCATTTAATTTTTCCTTCTCTTCTTCTTTTAATATTTTGGAATCATCGTCATAAAGCTCCGCTATAGCTTCAATGCCTATGATCTTGGTAGCGAGTCCTTAAAGCCTCTCTTGGCGTTTGGATGTTTGTTTTCCTTTCTCAAAAAGAAAAGAAAGTTTTCTTATCTGATTTAATGGTTGGAATGACTAGTGAGCGAATCCAGAACAGCAGGTGCTAATATAGTGCTGTCATAGTGATAGTTTACAGCGAGATAATATAATATACATATTATTGAGCTCCGCTTGTTCGCCAAACGATGGGTGACGATAGGTGCTCAATTCATGCGCTCCTTAAATTACGAGTTTCACTTTTAATCCCCGCGTAGCGACTAATACCACACTAGCTTTTCGACGACTGGCACTATCGTCACGACCAATAGCAACAAAGCAATATAACTTGTTCCAAGGCACATCTCTTACGAAGTTTACGAAGTGCTTCCCCCCCCTCTCAGTTTGATTTTGTTATGCTAACTAGGGGACACTCTAAAGCCATTTCCTTGCGCTAGTGTTCCCAATGCTTCCCTATACTTCAGATAATCTCGACATGCATTTCGGACGTTGACGACGATTTTATAAGCACGCTAGGTAGTGAGTTCCGCGGCGCGGCCACTAGTGATCCTTAGCGCTTGTAACGAGACGGGCTGTACCATGATACAGCATCTATGACTTGTATATACGGGATTATGGCAAACTTCAGATTTTTATTCAATTCCCCTAGAATGAAATATTGTCAAGGGTTCAGCTCTACAACGCCAGAGTTGTATCTATGTGTCAGACTTTCTTTTTCATGTCCTATCTGTTGGGTAGAATCTTGCTGATCTTCCCAAAGTCCTCCAATTCATTCACTCGGGGCAACAAGGTTCTGTGGTCGACAATGCCTATCTTAGTCCCTCGCTTTTTTTATTGCAATTGCCGAATGGCCCCTTCGCATCTCTTCTTCCGCTCAGTTCTATTGTCCGTACATCTTAGACTGAGTCTGTTAGTTTTTTGCTAGCGTCCCGTCTTCCTTGGGCCCTGCTCGAGGGATGGAAGAAAGCGGTGCTAAGGTCAAACTGGATCTAGCTTCGGCGTCGTCCTTAACTATCAGGGTGCTGTGTGGGCAGCCGGCTTGATAGGCAGTTGTAATGCACAATTGCTTGTATGTAGTACAAGCATTGGCGGATCTATTTGGCCTATTGGCAGAGCATACACACCTTTGCGCGTATGGCATTAATCATTCGTCTTTATTTACGCTGCGTTCAAGACCACGCTGATGCACGACCTCTCCGTCACTATCCACCAAACTTTGAACATTGATTCCAAGGGGCAACATGTTCGTTATTCAGCGGGTGTACACGCATCATCGTCTACGACACTATTCCCTGTTGGTAGAAGGCTTGCACTTCGCCAGCCTCTCCCTTGCCCGATGCCTCGCTTCAGCTTTCGTATCAGCCAACGACCGTCCTAGTCCCGCGGTCGAAGCTAGATAATAGTCGAGTGCAAAGAGGAGAAGCGGAAATTCGTATTATGTGAGGCCCCCTGTCTCGATAATGAGCACTTTTTTTTTTTCAAATCGAGGCGGCCGAAACAGACTGCTGGGACAAAACTAGCCACTCAGCGAGTCGTATTAGTGGGAAAGAATAGCGTGTTGGCGCATTGAAAAGGTGCATGTGCCTCTTTGGCATAAAAGAGGCCCAGATGGAGGCGCGAGGCCCCTCCTGATACTGGCCTGGTATATCAGGTGATTTTCCCGCCGCCGCTCTAAATTATGTACTCCATAGTTAGTTACCGAGCTATGCTGTTTGGGCTGGCCTCAGGGCCGTTGGCAGCATGGGCCTGAACGTTGAGCCTGGATTGCTCAGCCAAGCAGCAGGTGGGGTCGCTGGCACACCCAAACCCCGGCTGCCTTGACCAGCGTCCTCCAGCTCGGCAGGATCCCAGTCTATCTATCGTCAGAATCAGCAGGCGATGGCCAAATTGAATCCGACCTTCCGCCCCACCACCGGAGTACCTAGGCAGCGAGGATCGGATTCAATCGACCACCCAGAACCACTTCCTGTGCTCCGTACAAGAAAAGTACACGGGCTACGGATATGCACCGCAGATAGCGACGCACCACACAGCTCGCGTGAGTGGCAAAGGTACTCCGTACGCTCAGCAGCAATCAGACGCACAGTGTGCGCCACCAAGCCTCTCTGCCTATCATTTAGCGCCGAACCGCTCTGTCGGAACCAAATCAGAAGCCAGAACTCGTTACCAGAAACGGGGACTTGTCGTCCTCCTTGTCTCCCCATTGGGCCAAACTGCGCAACCTTGCGACTCTGGTCTGAATAACCTTGTCACCAATGGCACCAACTATGGGAGGTCATCTATCAGTCGCAAGAATTTCTGTTGTCTTCGACCCCCTTCGCGCACTAGATGGTACTCTCGAGTACTCCTACTCCTAATCATGCAGGCTTTTCTTCCAAAAAAAAATCCCAACCAATCGTTCTGCTCCCCCACCTCCTCCCCCCCCCCCCACCTTCATTTGAATTGGACCCCGCCAACTGATACTTTTGGTCTTTGCCTTGCCGTCATGATGCATCAGTATCGTAATGCTTTTCCCTCCTCATGTCCAGAGATAGTGCTGGAACACACACTCATGTTCTGATTACCTTCTTAATATCTCCTACTCTTCGTAGTAACCTGCTTGGTCTTGACACTGTCTTACGTCTCTAGTATCACGCTTTTCAGCGCAATCGCCAGTAGCTAGATATGTATTCGCGAGAGTAAAATTTTATTGCATGACAAATTTCTGGTGAGGATTTGTCTCGCAAGGAACGACGATAAGAAAGACAGAATGTACAGGGTTGTCGCACTGACCAAGATAGACTTGAATTCAGCAGAAGACTCGTCGTGAAACGTGCAAATTACAAAACTCAAAGACGGTATTGCCCAAATAATGTTACACGCGACTTGATTCATTATATATGATGCAACCTGGGCAACACCCAAGTCAAGTTCAACGCTCAAGCAGACAAAAACACAACATTCCCGCCTTATTAAAAAAAACCCATATGCAAACATACAACATGGCGGCCTCTCCATCTACATCAAAAGGTCGATTCAAACGCCAAAAACAGGAGAATTCGCTAGGACCAGTACACCCTTCGATTCAAATGAGTTTCCGCCCACGCCCTTAAAAGCAAAACCTTCTCTTGCCTGTGACACGCCCTTTTCAATCATACGCTAGCTTAACGAGCTTCAGAAACTGTTTTATGAGGAAATCAATGGTGACATGCCTCGAAAGAAAGTATAAACAGGGACAACAAATATAGTGGGTGACGATACCGGGTGAGAATAGATGCCACCATCGGTGAGCTTAAACTCAGAGTTGAAAGTAGCCTAGATTCCACCAAGGAAAGAGTACGGCTGAGGATATGCTGAATGATACAAACCTTGAAAGAAACAATGACTCGCGAATCTTGTGTGCCCACTATGCATCGACCGCATCGGACGATGACCACCTCAGTATCTGGTAGAGTAACGATGAGCTGTGGGCGACGAGTAAGGCAAGTCGTAGCCGCTGGTATGGCCATATTGATCGTCAGCGTACACAGTTGCTCGGCGCTCGTCCTCTGGCAAGAGCTCCTTGACTTCCCAGTTGTTCATGCGCGTTCCAACGGAGAACTCCAAGTCTTCTTTGGTGATAGAATCCCAGTACTGTACACAAGAATTAGTACAATAAGTCGATAAAAGATATCCCTGAGCCAGTAACGTGTTTTGCTGACACGACATGGATTTTTGAACGATCCTTCTACCAATCTATGGCGAGGAAAGAGACACGTAAAGGAAGGGTGAGAATATGGAAAACCGTACCTTGTACACCATCATGACGCCGAGTAGGTTGCAGACCGTGGCAAAGAAGAGCCCATCGAGATAGTGGCTCAGTGAGATACAAATTTTGCTGCTGAATGCATAGAGAATGACTTGGCCCACCACAAAAAAGAAGACGCCGAATGCAATATCTCCCAGAGGCCAACGGTCTTGCAGGGTTCTAGTGACCAGAAGGACCTGCATACCCACGTAGATTAACAACTCAATGGCATTCAGGAGATAAAGGACGACGAACAATCCCACAGTGTTGGTTGGACCGAGACCAGCCCAACCTTTGAAGGTTGCGAGGGAAACAAGAAAACTGATCGCAAAGGCTACGAACGAGCAGATACGCATCATCCAGACCGACAAAGGCGTCCCATCCTCGTACAGCTGGAATCCAACAAACCCATTAATCAACAGGCAAGTGATGAGTGCGCTGCTCAGACCGTTCTGGATGCTGACAAAGTATGGGAACGGACCGCTAGCCGGTGGAACAACTCCAGCATCGACAACCAATGACATGAATGTCAGTAGCATATATATGTAGAAAAAAGAGAGAATCTCCTTTCGGCCAACAGCTGTGAACTTGCTACGCACATGAAGAATCATCACAATAGTCATGATAAGTGCCAAAATGTGCATAGCAGAAGTAGCACCTTCAAAGATAATTGTGTTGGCCAGGGCAATATTGCGGGCGTAGCAGTCTGGTTCGATGCCCACGTGGTTTGTCGCAGCAAGTGTTGGCCCGATAGATCCACATAATGGGAGCGGTGCATTCTCACAAATCGAGGTAAAGTCTCCGAAGCCTGACATGATGGCGGATATTCTGAACCGTAGGTACTTCCACAAAGACGCTTTCAACCCTACTCTCGGAAGCAAAGTAAACTGTACACTCTGTGACGCTAGGATCAAGCACCGTACGTTGCAGACACCGAAGTCAAGGATGATTGTTATCTTTTTTGTCTTTTTTGTAATATGGAAATAGATGCGACCGAGTAAGGTAAGGTCCGTCTGATGCCCTGCGAGATGTTGTTTTGTCGCTGTTGCAGCTTGATATGCAAGGGACGATCCTGTGATAGCGAGGCTTTGTTCGTCGCCGATTGTTCACGAGGGCGAGAGCGAGAGCGCCAAAGCTAATGTCTTCCGGCTTCAACCTGATTTTGAAGCACAAGCGCACGGCCCTGGAGAAAATAAAGAAAGGGTGCGCGAACTGAAGGTTCAGAGGGCCGTGATATTTCGCCGAGGTTGAGGCTCAGAGATCCTTCCTGAGGCACTGAGTCTGTGAATCGCGGAGATGAGGACTAATACTGTGCACTCTTATCGATATAAAAGTTGGTATATCAATGCCAAGATGTCGGCAACTGGCGTTGAAAAATTATACGTGACGGTATGCCGAAAAAAAGGGGTAGAATTGTGCGATAGAGCTCTCGCCAGGCTGAAGCGAATGTGCGACCGGCGACGTGTCGAAGGTACGCTGACAAGTATTAATGCCGGGAGCGAGTGTCTCAAACAACCAAGGCCATTTGCTGCGGACCTTTGGTGACTTTGTTCACGGTTCGAAGCGAAGGTGATGGGAAGTTAGAACGGGAGGGATAAAAACAAGCCGAAGTTGGATACTGCCGTCGGGATATGGCTATGGCGTTGTTTTGATCAGTTGCGGACTTGTGGTTGGCTGGCAGCCGGTTACCCCTTCTACGTGGGCCTGGGATCCCCTCCCGCGCACTTCGAGGATATATACCTTGGTACTACGCGCAAGCCCTCGCGCTACCCGCGTCAATATGCCTGCTTTGACGTCTTCCAAGTTATTATGGCGGTCTTGCCAGAGCGCCGTGACATGTTTTCTGATCTGACTTGTGAGAGCTTACGAGTTCGTGACTTTTACCAGGCACCAGCCTGTTGCGCGTAGGGTAGGTACATAACTTAAGGTACCTTAGTAGGTTAGGTAGTGTGTCTGGCCTGCATGACGCAGAAAATATACGAAGCAACAGCCAGTAAAGGCTTGCCTTTATCGGATACGAAGAACGTCCGCAAAGTCTACCGTAAAAGAAGTCTTGTCGTCAGGAGCAGCTTTGGGTTGCGGGTGAATCACATTTCGGGCACATCTATCCCGAGTTCTCCATTACTATCAACTACACAGGGTGCTCAATATATAGGGTCAAACAATAAAGTTGTCGCAATAACTCCAGTAACATGGACTGGTCGCTTTACGGATATCCCTCAGCGAGCAAATGCACAGAGCGTCAGGACGACCTTAGCTAAAAATGACGAGCCAGAGTCCCTACCAAACTAACGCCAGTATCCATGCCATGCCAAATCCTTATCATGCTAGTGCCACACCATGCCATACGGTGCAAAGTCTAAGAGAATATCGTAGTATACATCAAAATAAAAGCTATTATGCCATAGCAAGTACCGATGAAAGTCCCCGAAATAGTTTTGAGAAAAATAAATAAATAAATGGAGCGATGGATATCAACGTCCAAAAGTGCAGTGTCGACTATCACCGTTATAAGTTGCCTCCCAACTTCAAGGTCCGAGTTGCCATCTTTCCTAAGACGGGTAACGCCCCTGAGGTATACTTTGAGACGCCAGATGATGTTGCTGACCTCTATTGTACAACAAGAACTCGGGCACAATGCCAGTTCGAAGGTCATGTCGCCGCCCAATTGGCTGGTAGTGCATCTGATTCGGATGAAGAGGCACCGAAAGATGATACTGGTCCAGGGACGCGGATGGCGGAGGATATAAAAGGCGGTTAACATGACGAATAGGTTTATACGGACTAGCTCTGTGTTGCAAGTAGACGCTCGGCGAGTGGGAGATCGGAGTGTGAGCCACAGGAGTATGAACAGCGGATCCTGGGCCAAATGTTTCAACAAGAGGTGATGAGCCATAATTGGGCAACAATCTTCCAGGACTGTGGTGTTTTGTTGGAGTGCCATATCCAATAGGTGTTTGCGTTGGCAGTGGTGCTATTGAGTAGGAAGCTTGCTGCGACGGTATCGATAGGGACGCTGTTGAAGGGATAGTGGTCGCGGACCGTGGCTGCTGTAGGACTCCAGTGCCAATACTAGGTTGATATACTGCCGCCATGGCTCGTATGCCAGGCTGTAATGGAGGCAACGAAACCAACGATTGTGAGCTTCCAGCGGCCGTATTCGGATATACGTTGCCAGCTGATAGCTGCTGATTTGTCACGAGAGTAAGATGCGGAACTGGCAGTCTGTTGTGATCCAGAGGTCCGTTTAAATTGGTGCTGGGCACGGCTTGCAAACCATGCGTTCCAGGTGCGTTCTGAATGTGCCGTTTTGCTGGGTGTCCTGCCAAATCAGTATCAGGGCTACGCTTTCGACACGCAGGTTGTGGCATCGAGATTTTGGTAGCCAGTGGTGACGTCAAATTTGTCTGGTAGGCATGAATGTTCTGCGATTGCCTGGAACTGGGTGATAAGTTCGACTTCGTTGGAGGCGTATAAGATGGAAAGCCAGTTGCTGTCGGAGAAGATACGGGGGAATACACGGCCCCATGTGTGGGAGAGCGCTGCTGTATAGGTGACGCCGCAAGTTTCGAGGCTCGCTCATAGTATTTATGGAAGCTAGATAACTTCACAATCCATTGCTCCCACTCCTCCTTAGAAGCCAGAAGATTATACCGCATGTTGCTGAGGAATTCGACTTCCATAACATGAATTTCTTGTACAGCGAAGCAAGACACTTCAGCCCAGGTTTTGTTGGTGTAGGTGTTGTCATCCAGAACTAGCAGCAGCATCCTAATGTTAGAACAATGATTCCGTATGTCAGATAGATTCTGACGAGTTATGCGCTGGCGACTTACATTTATTGCCGAGCATCAAAGCGACGGTGAGCAGTCGATATTCGCTGCCTGCTCGGCCTTTGATTTGCGGCGTCGACATTTTCAGACGGTAAATGAAGAGCAATGCTAAGAAGATAACATTTTGCGTCACTTGCGTAGTGGAGAGTACGTGGTATACCCAGCTTTGGAACTGCTCATGTGGCTTGGCCAAGGCGGGTAGTCGCGACACTGACGAGATTGAGGCTTTTGATCGGATTACTTCGGCATTTTTGAGCTCGTCGATGGATTCGAACCAGAACAGACACGTCATCTGGCATTACAGAGTGTCAGTATGTACAGTCAGGGCTAGACTACATTAGAGACTGTACTGACCTGGGCAGCAAAATCCGAGAGGCTACCGCCGGTTGGGCTGATGCATTCCGGTAGCTGTAGGCTGTGATATATCAAGGCCTCTGACCCTCTCCTAGATGTCACCTTGGCAGTATCGGAGATAACTGTGGCCGGAGTCGCAGGTCCACCGGCTTGATTTGTCGTCACATCTGCAAGGTGGGATACTGCGGAAGGGTGTTGCCCTTTATGCTGTGCCAGGAGTTGTTGGGATGGAAATCGGTACTGGTGAGCGCTTCTGACGTCGTCCATCACAGGTTTTAGGTGGTTGGCTTGTGGGACAGTCGTGTACGGATGGAGAGGATTGTGCCCATTGTAAGCTGCAATGGCAGAATGATATGTAGCACTCATCTCGTTAACCGGCGGCGCTTTAGGCCCGTTGCCTGAGCTCGTCGAATTATGGCTTCGGCAAGGTGGCTTGGGCAAAGACAGGCCAGAAGTGAAATTCCCTCCACGTCTGAGGATATGCGAAGACGGCGAGATGGGCAGGAGAGGGACCGTACAAGATATTTTGACGGACATGGAGAGGATCGAAGCTGCGAGAATCGTTGGGCCAGTAAAATTAACGTCGACGGCTCCGAGCCGGATCGTGATGAAGAACGATTGGCGATTTCTCGTCGAAAGTGAGTGTGAAAAACTGTTAAAGAAATGCAATTTTTGACATGGCGGTGCAGAAGGATAAGTTTGAAAAAGGTAGGCCGAGCTGCTGAATCCAAGGTTGGGATTGTAGTATGCTGCAAATGCCTTTCGTTTAGGCCAGCATCGACGGTGTAAGTGTGGTGGCTTGTCCAAAGACGCCCCTCCTCTTGCCGTCTTTACAATCTTATGACCAGCGAACAAATGAACATGCAGGTACGAGAGCTGGTGCCCAAATGCTCTCGGACATGTTTGAGAAACAAGAGGGCAGAAAATCCGAAGCGGCCCTGGAAACGAAAGAGACCTTGTTCGGCTGATATGAGGGACAGAGGAAGATGGACGACGGTCTCGGCGTACATGAGTGTGGTATGGTGGAGGGATGGATGCAGTTCAAGGTTCAAACGGGGCTGTGGTTGGCTCAGAGGCGCCAAGGCAAGGGCCACCACCGCTGGTGCTGGAATTGTTCATGCTTCTGGCTGCCCAGTCAATCAGCGAGTGTATGTACATACAGTTGGACCGGGCATTTTGGAGGGGAGGGGGTGTGTGAGAGAGCGGTGCTTGCCGTAAGGGAGGAGTGAGTTTGAGGTGAAAAGTGAAGTCTGGTCTGTACCTGCCTTGCTGCCCACCTGCCTTGCCGCTGCTTGGCGGCGCAGCGGGCTGGCAACACGCCGGCAACAGAGGAAATCTGGAGAGGCACTCCCTTGACAAATTAACTAGGACGTCGGACTATCAATGGGTGGATTGAATCAATGCCTTGGAGGCTTTAGCACTTGATTATAGTGAAAAGTGAGTAAACAGCGTGGTAGAGGCTTCAATTCTCTAGCTAGCAATGTAGTTTTTATCGAAATTAGACTTTGAATGCATTACTTGTGGCCGGCTGTATCATAAGGGTTAAATTCGCCATGTTGGTGCTGACGTCCGGGTTAATCTGGCTGCCCCGTGAGAGGGAAGGTGCACTGGAGGCCCGCGTGGGGTGGCAGGTGGCCACCTGCGAATGGAAGACAAAGTATTCGCCTGCACACCGCACTAGAGACAGACAAGGGAATTACATATTACCGATCCATATCGATGGAGATTGTAATCCATTGCTGCCCACGACTCTCGTTTTGACTATTGGGATGCTCGTTGAGAGCCGAAGCACTTTTGAGGACAGCTGTGGAGTACTTGGAAAGAAGACGACAACGGAGTACAGCAGCAAAGGACAGGAGTTTGTCGTCGTTCCAATGGTCGCGAGAGCGAGTGAATGAACCGTCTGTCACACAGCTGAACGACCCGCCACTGAAGGATAAGAAAAAAGGAAAAGGAAAAGGCAATACACAGTGCTTTCTGTCTTCCAATGTCCACGGCAAATCCTTTTACTACATTAAAATTCGGCAGCCTGAAAAATCACCATTAACACGCCGTGCGTCGAGATGACAGTCATCCCGGTAGGCAAGTAAATTTTCATCGATTTGACGAGCCATCTATCACTCCTGCCGTCCGCCGCATTCTTCATGATAAATCAAAGTTTTTAGTACCTGTCGCTGATGGGTCAGCTGCCTAGGTATGTACATATCTCGCGAATCCAAGGTTAGCCTGGTCGTCTTACGAAGCGGGCCCAAAGTCAAGCCCCTTTGTTGGCTGAGCATCGTGTCTTCTCAGACATGCTCGAGGGCGTAGCTATGAAAAAGTAGTCTACGCTCTTCAATATCCTAGTTGGTGCATGGCACACCCACCTGGTTGTTGCGAGGCCTATCACCATCAGTACTGTGGACTGACGCTGTCGGTGTGGGCCAGATTGAGACGACGGCGGCACTGCTCCCCTCTCATACCCAGGTTGCTAGGTAGCAAGGTGATAGGTAGACTGCTGATCCATCTCCATATTGACTTACTCGCGCAGGGAAAAAAAGGACTTGATGTTGCACTCCGTCTCAGCCTAGGACTAACCTTTTTCCCTTCCCTTCCATATGTTGTGTCTGAACCCACTCATTGATTATTTGCGAAGGTCGATTTAACAATTGGCGGAGCAGGAATATAACGGTTGAAAGGCTGCTCAGCAATGATATGATACATTAGAGTCCGCTATTGATGCATCACACCCATAACCATGACAACTTCAAATGCTTGGCTCGGCTCAGACCAGTATATGATACACGTCGTGGCTCTCAAGCCGTAGCCTATGACAGGTTTTCACAACTAATCAAGCCGGTGCTATTCCTTTTCATCATACTAGTGACACAAGCCACGCCAAATTGGTGTGGCTAAGGTACTACAATACTGGAAGCCGACATCGAAGGAGAGCAACATGCTACTTTACTTTCGAACAGCAATACTCTTGTTTTTCTTTTGGGGCTTATTAGCAGTGCTAATGACCATACGGAAACGCATACGACCGCCGCAACTACGATTGAGTGGATGAAAGACTCTCGGCCCAAACTGAATCAGAAGATGCCGTCATTTGGAGGCGGGTCAAGCCAAGCCTTGCAGTTCTACAGCAACTTTTGATGTCATCCATAACATGGTGGCGGGGGCGCCGTTGCGGTAATCATGTGGACAAGCAAGTTCCGATTGGAATCTATCTATGGGCTGGCGGATGACGGACCACAAGTCCAACTGGGATTTTGAACACGAAACCTGATGCACTAAGTACATGACGATCAAGTAACTACGGTCCCTGTGGCTTCAAATCATTCGTAATTAAGTGTACTGACAAGAGCACAGAGTCAATTACAAACATACATTCTGAATTCGACCTGCCCACGCACTCACATGCAGTAGACCTGCTCTGACCCCCTGCAAAACGGGCAAGGGCAGCTATGGGCCGCGTTTGGCCAGCAAACATAATTCTAGGTAGGTAATCCGTACACACGTACCGAGGATACAGAGTGTTAATTTTACCGTACAGTACTTACCGTCTAATTATACCTCACTCTCCTCCACGATCCTCGCCTTTATGCAAACGATTTGCGGATGGGTGGGTCCCCATTAACACTGAAGCTGACCGCGAGGCCGGTACTGCCGCTAACTAATATGACGGCTCAGGAGGAGTAGGAATGGTGACGGAGCAGAAAGGGACCACGCAGACCTCCGTACTTCGTGCGGAGTAGTAATCGGTGCTAATCTCTGGAGCACAGCGTATTTTGTCAATGATGCAAATATGCCACGAGCCTTGCCCAAAAAAAGGGAGAAGGGGAAGTTTGAGACTCCCTTCAACCCGGCTCGTCTCTTTCTCTTTCGTCCACTTCTCCAGAGCCGAAACGGCCTGTCTATCATGTACTACTCCATTTGGTGACCCAGTTTGACAAAGCGACAAAGAACCAAAGTGAAGTGATATCAGGTGGGGTGGGTGGTCGGTCCAAGCTTTTCACTCTGGCCCCCTGCGACCATCCCAGCTCAAGACATGATAATGAACAAACATTGCCTGGTCCACTCACTGATCCCATAATAGCAGGATCAAATCCTGCATACACTAAACTAGCCTTATTGGCGTCTGGTCGTCACGTAGTTGACTTTTCTGATTGTCTCGCGTCTTTGGGTTCGTTTCTAGGGAGACCGATAGTTCGCTCGAACGAAGCGTTTCGTGCAATGTCCGAGAGAGATGAGGTCTAATGAGACCACGGAGTAGTAACAGCTGGCATTACTCCATATGTTGTTGCAAATGAAAATATACCTTAACCAGTTTTGCGTCTAGTCCAGCCTTTGCATGATTGCGCACACGAGCTCAGGGATCATTTCCAATTCGAGTCGTCGACGAACAAACGCAAGAGAGCCAGGCCGTAACCCGACTTCAGGATCTTGATCGAAGGAGGACTTCATGCTATTCCAGCACATGGTGGCGCTTTGGTCACCACCATTACGGATTACGGGTTGCTCGCTTGTTCCCTTGCCTTTCCAAAACCCTGCCCATGTCAAGCCGGGCACAAAAGACGACTGGAGTTTGATGGACGAGAACCAATCTGGTGTTGCTGTTACTCCTACTCCGTACCTACAATGAATTTAGGTATCCAATAGCGCGTTGCTGCCAATACGTTTGGGGAACCACGGCATCATGTCCGTGTTCCATTAGCTCAAGTCAGGACAGGTCAGGACAGGTCAAGCTAGATCACGTTCAATGATGGAGTGGGAGGTCTTGGCACCTATGTATGTATATGTGTTAATATTGATGCTCTTTGAAACGAAGGAGCAGAAAAGCTGGGCTAATCATTTCATGTACAGTACATATCCCCGATCTGGCTCAAGGATGTTGCTAGGTTGAGGCGCACGAGAACCCACTTCAAACGAGTAATAAGCCGACAAAACCATCTATGTACATATGCATATTTCGCTACGGCACTGCATGCGTATCATTATGTTGTCGTCCTATCTCAATTTGCTTTTTTTTTTCCACAGTAATAGACAGGCCGCGTGTGTGATGGTGCGCAAATTTCGATTTTAGCGGCGATTGCAACCAAACAACTATTAATAGTTGTCGCCCGATCCCGGGCATTGCTGAAAGGATACAATAACCTCAGTGGACGATGGGGCTAATTATTGTCCACAGTCCACACTAGAGGCCAGGAACACAAATGGCATCGCATCACTTGCTGGTGAGACCTTATGCACCGCGCTGTATTCGCCAGTCTATGGTGCGACGCCAGATGCAGCGCATTGATGATGCCGTTGATGTCGCGAGGCTCCTCTCCTGATGTGGAAAGTCTGAAACCCATTAAATACGCAATCACACCAACGAGTGGTACAATTAAACAGTGAGCTCGTCCTATTTCCCTACGTAGCTAGGTACAGAAGAAGAGTGGCTGTGGCCACGATACCGCTGGTTTGTTTTCTTACACTGTTCCCCTAATATAACCCGCCCTTCCCCCACCCGAAAGGTTTCGTACATACGTAATTCACATACCATCCTCCGTACTTGAATTTTTTTCTGTTCTGCGACGTATGGTATGGTATTATTTGAATGTCGATGTGGTACAGACTGATGCAGACGGGGTCGGGTCTGGTAATGATAAACCTAAGACCACATGATTTGATGCGAGCCAATTTAACGAGCAGGCGAACGCTTTTTTTCGAACTTTTCGAATTACATGGACGGAGTATGTACTCTGGATGCTCCAGCAGTGACTCAGTGCGCGGAGATGTTTCTGCGGACAGCCTCATCTTCATTCTCGCCAGACAAACTCGGACTCGTCATGACTTATCGCGCTAGGCCACGTACCTAGACCAAGCCCCTCATTTTAAGTTATCGTCGGGTAGTTTGCGCTCGCAAGACTAGTAGTCGATAGCGGAAAGTACCAAAGCTCGGCAGTCCCACGCTAAGTCATATTTCACGACAGGCAAGATGAAAGCGCCTTGGACCTAGGCCGTATGCGTACGGTATGGCCCATCCGCCAGCTGCAACTTTGGTCAGGTAGGTCCCTTGGTGCAGCATATTGAAATAATCTGGTCCAAAATAATGCTATGTATTCATCATATACTCCTTGACTGCGTACTTATAGCAGGAGGCGTGGTCGCTCGTATACAATATTATACCATGCATGGGGCTTGTGGCTTCTGCGGAGATACAGAACAATTTGGCTGCCTCATCTTGCCACCCACCCTTTTCAGTCCCTTTCTACTCCGTATTGCACTCTCGCGCACTGTTGAGAGAAGGAGAGGGACGAAGGGTCGAGGGTATAGGCTGGTGTGGCTCGTCTCTGACAGGCTCGGGCTCCCATGACAGTATTATTTATACTCAGCTTCTCTGCAGGAACAAAGCAAGAATTCATTGCGAACTCACGCCAGGCCTCTCTGTATTATGTGATGGATGGCGAGACGGTGTTGCCGCTTGGAATGGGGCAATATCGGCCCTAAAACGAGGGAAGAAAGACGCCTACTCATCTTGGCTGTTCAGTCTTATTATTAGTCTCAAGCGGGGGTGAGCTGCCACCCTGTCTCCCTGCTTGTCTAGGTCGTTCTGGGAGGATCGAAAGAAAGAGAGAGGCTCGTCCCTCGTCCCTCGTCCCTCATTCCTCATTCCTCATTCCTCATCCCCCGTCCCTCATCATCCCCCGTCCGCAGCGTTCATACCTCGGTACGAACGTCGATGGTATTAATTAATCAGGAACGCGGCGGAGAATTGAAAACCGCTTGCTCGGGACTGATCGTCTTCTTGGGGGCTTGTGATGACTGGAGGGCTGTAAAATTCCCAAAAAAAAAAAAAAAATTAATCAGCGAGATTCTGTAGAGAGCAGAAGACAGTAAAATATGTCTTGTGCCGTGCAAAGACCGACGACGCATTAATTAACCTTGGACTAGCTGTCCTGCACACGACAGAGTACGGGATACTCGCCACTATTACGGAGTACATGGCCTGCTGTTTTAGTGTAGGAATTCAGATGCTTGTCCGTCGGTTTGCACTTGTCTGACCAAGGTCTGGTCTGTCTGGTATCAATCGGTCCCCGTCGGTCCCCGTCGATCCCAGTCTATTAAGCCAGCCATAATCCCCCTCACAGGTGACAGCCAAGACAGCTTCTTCTTCGTCAGATATAGGTCCTAGGAGGAAGCCGCACGCCCTGCAAACCCAGAGTCTTTAAGTCTCTCGTGATCGGCTCACCTGGCACCGGTCTTGGAAGGGCTCGAGAGCGCCAACAGTCGACTCTCTTACTTGGGCAGGCACCCCAGGGTTGCCATCAACTCGAATCATGAGGCTTTCCAGCCATGTACTACGAGTCTACGACACACTTGTGGCGACGACAGGCAGGCGGGCAGGCGGGCGGGCGGGCGAGCGAGCGAGCGAGCAAGCAAGCAAGCAAGCAAGCCATGAAGCCAGGGCACTTGTACGGAGTATGGACAACAACTCATGATGTAGTATGTAGTATAGGGGAGGGGAATGGGGGGGCCTTTTGTAAATTTCTCGGGATGTCTTCGTGTGAAGGTATCTAATGGGTCATAATTGGTTCAAGTCGATCATCAATCGTCTCCTAGCAAATAGGAGAGCGGAAGAGCTGAAGCGGTTCCCTGGCCCTTCAGTCGAATCTCATCAAGGCAGGGCAGCCCTGCCCTTGCTCTTGCTCTTGGATCAGGCTGTGTGCTTGTTTGTGGTCGATGCGACGGCTTTGCCTATTACCAACAGCAACAGTGTGTAGCGTCGCTCGCGAAACGCTTTAACACCTGGGTTCACTAATTAATTAAGCAGAGAACGAAGCAAGACGTGGAGAAAAGCCGAGCAACAACTCTCGCGAGACTCGAGGCTCCGCTTGGCAACATCTTGGTGGCTGATTGGCATTGGCCGTCTCAGACGCATCTTGGTTACTTCGCAGGTCCGACGGATAAATCTAGACACAAGAGCCCGGTTCAATATTCCCGGACTACCGAACTAATGCACAACAACAAGGTACGGAGCAGGATGGTAATCATGGCATATCTGTACGGAGTTCTGTACGGAGTTCTGTACGGAGTAACCTAGATACCTTGGTAGGTCGTGCGTGGTATTGCAATGAGCAACTTTGTCCTATGTTTGGCGATACTCCGCACTGTACTATCATGCACCGAGTATATCAACGCCGAGGTCAGCTTCATCGGCACTAAGCGCACTGGAAGAACGTTGAAGTGACTACCAGGATTCAACCAGGCCTTGGGTATCCGCCTAATACCATACATACCTAGGTGCGTTGGATAAATAACTCCAAGCGAATAACGCCCTGGCTCGTATTACTCTATATCAGGTGAGCCATGCTTGCTATATTAGCACGCTGACCTATACAGTGCTGGAAGTCACATCACACGGTCGCTTCCAATTGCGGGGATTTCTGTTTCGATGCGCAGCTAACAAGAGCGTGCTGAATCAGCCATTCACAAAAAAAAAAAAACCGCACTAGTGCATCAATTAATTGATCGAGGCCCGCCAGCCACGGCTGGAAGAAAGGGAAGGCAAAAAAAAAAAAAAAAAAAAGCGCCTTGGTTGGTCCGCCAAAGTGGCGGCCGAGCCGTCCTCAGTGTCGGGAATAATTTCATTCATTGTGCGACATTTCCTTTCCATGCCCTGCCATGTACGGACACAGTACACGCCACAGAGAGGATACTCTGGTTGTGGTTTCGTGCTCTTTTTCTTTTCTTTTCTTTTCTCTTCTTTTTTCCCTCTAACCAAACAATGCCGCCGCAAAGCAAAGCACAATCCCGGGTCGCCTTTTATTACATGGCCCCATTGTGGATGGTTGAATGGTTGAATGGGTGAATGGGTGTCAGTGCTCACCGGGCACCCCCATGCCATGAAAGGCACATGAAGGGAGGGAGGTCGAACAAAGCAGAAACTCCTCGGATGACTCCGCTGCTCCGTCATTGCCAATCCAACCGGTGCTAAAACCACCTGGGCGCGTGCGCAGCCAACTAACTAAACTAGGCTTTGTCGAGACTGCTGGGACATTTCCGACGTAATACCGACCCCCTTGACATGAAGCTCCTCCAAACGCTGCGAGGCTCCAAAGCCATGCCTGCCCTTCGTCTCGTCCTTCTCTTCCGAGGCGACACTGACTGTACGGAGACGGAGTACATACCATACCTCACATACTTATCCCTCGACCGGTATCGTTTTGACCCGCCGCTGATTGGCCAACACACCATACACTTTTTTGTTGTCACTCGGCTGATTTGGCCTCGTCCTGCTTGTGGAATGTGCCCGTCTCATGTTGAGTAGACCGCTGCCACCATGGTCTAGCGCAGGTGGGAGTAGACCGAGTTTTTGCAACCTTTTCTCTCACCTAATTATTTCAGGAACCGACAGAGCTGAAATCGTCGATGGACCCCGTGTCCCGTCCGGAGGGGGTTATGTTCCGAATAACCTTGGCCTACTTCATACTAACACTTGGAACGAAAACGCATCACGGTCGCAGCTCTGGTCTGGGATGCTTCACAGCGGAAATATGCTGACACGGCCCGACTTTTTCAAATGATAATTTCGCCATGTTCACCTTCGACTTGAGCTTGCCACTCGTGGATGCGGCGTCGGGAGAAATAACCAGATTGCGCTTCGTGCCGGGCAACTGTCTGGCGATCGATCCTGGCTGGTCGAAGAAACACTCCGTAATACCGGGTATTTAAAGAATGTACGGAGTATCGATGGGCCACATTCAGCAATCCTAGTAGGGCAGACAGAGGCGCCCATGCCAAACAGAATTTGATATCCAGCATGATTCTTAAGCCGCTGGAAGAACGCCACGCTACACTTTGGTGGCAGGAAGTCCCCTCCTACACATTTCAACATTCTCCTCATGCCACTGTAGATTTGAGCGACGCCATGTACCGACGTTATCCAACTGTGAAAAGCTCGTTTCGCTGAGATTGACTCTTAATTCGCAGTGTTCATCACTTTCACGTTCACATCAACCTGACGATAGAGCTGGCCTGCCGACTTGGCATGCCATCATGATGGTATCACAGGTGGTCGCGGTCAGTTAGCTCACTCAAGGCGCCAAAGAGCGTACATCCTGCCAACTGACTTGGCAGGACAACGTATACACCGATGCCACCGACCGACACTATGAAGGCGTCTCGAGTCAATATCCTTATGAAATGGTCGCCGAATGAGTGACCAACTAGTCGCAACGAATTCTTCCTCGTGGCCCATCACCTCATAGACTACCATGACTGGATTGAAGAAACATACTCGAGCGACGTACACGATGTGGCATTTCCAAGCCAATGCCTCGTGCTCTTAGTTCACGTAATTGGAGCCAAACGTCTCCTCGGATTGGCATCTACATTGGCTACTGAGCACGTGTGGACGCATGTCGTCGGAACAACGGTATGGTGACGGCCTCGGGGCATCGAGGATTATCTTAACATGGGAAACAGAAACCAAGGCCTTCATGATAGTCGGCATTGTAAACACCGAGATAGTGTACGACGATGCAATCGTAGAGTTTCATGCCAATCATCCCGCCAAGCGCCGCAAGCAAACACCGCCGTGGCATACTTCCAGTAGTCCAGATACCGACCAGCCGTCTCCTAATCATTCAAGACAACCGCCCCCATTTTCTGTGACTATAATATTTTTCCTTTGCAAGTCACCATGCGTGAATGCTGGCTTGTGACCACGCAGGATTAGAGGAAGCATACGGCGGTAAAAAGCGGCCTTGTGATTCAGCATATCGACTGATGAGCAAGAGACGGTAACTGAAGTGATGGTCCCACAGCCGCATCATACGAGGCCATGGCTGCAGTCGTTATGCTAGGATTTATCACGGCGGTACTGGGTCTATCAGTCGGGGTTTTAATTTTTTAATTTTTAATTTTTAAAATTTTTTTTTTAATGTGCATCGAGAGTGCTGTCCCCTCTACTCTATAAGGTACCCATTGAAAGCCCAATGCCCCCGCTTGTAGCATAACGGATCGCCGTCATTGGTCATTCGGTAGGCAGGCTACTCCGTACATAACAAGGTATCTTACACCATCCTCGCATTACTAGTGGCACTAACTCTCCCCTCGTGTCAATCGCCCGTTGTGACCTATAATAGCCCACTTCCTTGCAGGCAGAGACCCATTGCTTGAGTCCAAGGTGAGTCCAAGGGCTGTTAACCCAAGAGCGACCGGAGCGCCTGGCACCTTCCTCGCTCTAGTTCGGCTCTCACAACTTGTCCCAACAACCTCTTGACAAAATGTCACGAGCAGCTCGGCAGCAGGGCTTGGCGCCATCGCTTTTTGCAAAGCAGGAACGGAGCTATCTATACAGGACCATGACAGCTCACTACAGACGTGGTGCCGTCACTTCCAGCAGACAAACAATATGGTAAGATGGAAGTTGAGAGCACCGTTGCGTGCCGTGCACCAAGCAAGGCTGCTACGAATAGCTTCCCTTGAATCTAGACACGACACTTGACATTTGAATCTGACAGGTCGCAATAGCTCCTTTTGCATGCGCTCTCTCCCGCAGTCTTTCCAACACGTCACAGACTGACTTATCGCGTGTCCTGTCGTTCCGGCCACAAATAATATTTACCCCATCCCTATTCCGTACTCCCGGAGGTACATACGTAGCTCGCATTCGCGTCATACGTCATAGCTCGAGGGCACCGCAAACAGGCAATCAAACGAGGCCATTCTCATGTGGACAACTGGAGATGGTGCAACGTAAGGAGACTAGAGCTCGTCTACTAAAACCGCCAGACGAAGCTGTGCGCCGAGTCTGCCGGGTGAAAGTACCTAGGTAGGCAGTTACGTATGTCGACTACGCATCCCAGCACTGGCGTGCATTACGCCAACTCCCCAAGTAGAAAGGGATTGATTCATCGTCTCAAACCAGCTTACATGGCTAACTAACCTACTGGATTGACCCCTCGGTGCTGTCTGTCCTTGCCCATTGCAATTAGCCTGCCATCCTGCTTCCCCCTCGCGGTGTAGATGAAGACAACTCCCTTGCATTTCACGAGGCTATGACTTGATTTGAAACAACCCGCTTCACTTCCCAGCCCATGAACACCATTCGTCTCACATACCCTCCAATTTCACGCCCTGAATCAGTATCAATCCCAATAGACCAACAATCAATACCACCATCTGACGCGCCCCCCCCTCCAAAAAAAGAAAGAAAGAAAGAAACAGCGCGCCAAGCCATGCCAGCATCACCGGCGCCCCCGCCATCGAGACACCGCTCAGCCTCCCGAGCAAGATCATACATGTCCTCCCGCGCACGCTCACCCAGGACGCCCTCCCAATCTCGGTCTCCATCCCGATCTGCTCCCGGCCCCAGACGCAGCCTCAGCAGCGCTCCTTCGAGACGTTCCCCTTCACCGCGCAGGGGCTCGTCGCAGGACGAGAGGAACCGCAATAAGGGCAAGCTCGTCCAGGACTCTGCAGGCTTGTTGCTGGGCATCGGCGTCGCGGCTGTCGTGGCGCACAAGTTCTGGCCCAAGGGCATGTTATACGGTGACAAGGAAGATTGGGAGAAGAAGGCCCAGAAGGCGGCTGATGGGGTAAAGGACAAAGCGAAGGACAAGGTCGGAAGAGAGAAACGCGACGACGACGACGACGACGACGACGACGACCGTGGTAGTAAGATTTACCGAGATGGGTGTTATGATCGTCGTCCTCACCCACGAGACAGGCACGTGCGGGCGCGCAGTCGAGACGGGAGATATTGCTGCCCGCCTGATATGACGCTGAGGCCCCCTTTATGGAGTCAGAGCCTCCGTCGGTATGATCGTGATGCGAGACGATTGAGACATGATCACGCACAAACGAGCGTGTACGAACGCGTTGAGATGGCCAGACGGAATAGACCTTCGCGAGATGAGTGGACGAGGGAGAGGATGACATCGTCGGGGAATCATCCTGCAGAGACTTTCTACGGCCACCAGCGAAGTGGACCGGAATATCTGGAGGACCACGTCGTCGTCGTGGAGGAACGTGCGGCTCGGCGTGGTAGACAGGCACATAGATAATGATGCTGGCCGCTGACGAAGCGACAAAAATCTGATCATCTCCTTGATGTTCGAGCGTTCAAATGATTTTGATAAATATACATGGCGCTGTTTTCGTATAACTACATGCTTGGCAAGAAATAAGCCTTTCGTAAATGTGGACTCGAGCTATCTTCACATCTCTCCCGTCATCCTGACTAAATAGTTGTGCGGCTCGCGTCAAATTTTCATCTTTATATGACCAGCAGCATAGCTGAAAGCATATGCTATGTATTCCATTCAAATTTCAGAATATCACCTCCTCTAGTTGTTGTGGTAGCGAGCTTGATGGTGAACAAGTCTCACCCCCATCGCTTGCTGTGCTGCAGTCTTGCATCCATCTAGCAACAGCGTTTTGCCAGGAGTTGCTGCCGGTTCGCAATACTAATCTCGTGGTAAGCAAATCGCCAAAATATCGTCCCCTCCGGGTGCTCTTCCTCTCGCCACCTTCTAGTGCTGAGTAGGCACTTCTCGTGTTACGCATGCGTTTCTTTGTGCTCCATGTGCCGAGAAGACTGCTCAGCTTTCGTCGCTCTTGCATAAGCTGTTGTTCAAAGGCAACAATGCCTCGGATCCACGGTGCAACATCAAGAACAATCAAGCCCATGCTGCGATCAAATACCGAGGGGTCAAGGTATGACGTTGGCTGTGCTTTGGGGGCCGCAGCTATTGGGTCGAATGCGTAGGCAATATCCATTCTTTTCATGTCTTGGACATGGCTGTCAAACGAAGCCTCAAGTTCCGAAACGGCTTTAGCTTCGTTCAAAGAGTGCAGTTTCAGCCTAACATGGGATTGAAGTAGATGCTGAGCTTGTAAACGAAGCTGATGCCGTGCCCCGGACTTCAGCGCTAGAGCAATCTCCTGACCGTGCGTTGTGTGGGAGGAAACCTCTTGCGCGTCCAACAAGGTTCGCCCGATAATGAAATCATCTCTTGCCGTAACAGTCATCTCAGGCACAGTGGGATCGATATGTTCCCTCAATCGCGTAGCAAATACGCCACTCGAAAAGAGGTCCGCGTCACTTTGACTCTGGTAGAAGTCGTCGAAAGCCTCTAGAGTCCTGACCCTTTTGCTTCGACAGACGCCGATAGTGCTCGACACATCACCTGCAAATGCACTCATCTCGGCTGATCGACCCCAGTCTCCCAGGTCTACTTGCCAGAAATCCCATGACTGCTGCATAATCTTCCTCTCTTTGTCAAGACCGTTGCACTCCGCCAGTATGGGATCCCTTCCAATCCAGCCCATCCCATGCCGGTAGGTATCTTGGCTTATGACCCTCACAACATCACCTCGCTCATCCAGATCGCAACCCTTCGGCCATCGAGAAACGAACCAGTCTGATCCGCCTCTGCGATCACCAACTCCGATTTGGCACCAAAAGTTGAGCTCAGAGATGGTGGCCCTCAGATCAAAATTTCTGGACTGGTAAAGAGCCTCAACTGCGTCTCGCCGTAACGCATGTCCTTCATTGGCAGCTATGAGAAGGCAGACATCTACAGCTGACGGAAGCGGTGCTGGGGAAAAGCGAAAAATGCCGTACAACTGCAGACTTTGTAGTGGAATCAGGCTCTCATCATTGCATGTAACCACAAACGGTCGCCTGGATTGATGCATCATGCCTATAAGAGTTGCCCATAGCTGTTTATCTTCTTCATACAAGATATCTGCCTCTTCTATGAGAACGAGAGACTGCTTCTGTGCTTTTGATGCCGTTGTTTTCTTGGGTGCTTGCTTCGTTTTCTCTTTGTTTTTGGGTCTTGCTCTGAAGAAGGCTGTCATTACGCCTTGTTTGCTTGACTTGACCTCTTTATCTGTAGCTGCGTCGCTTGTGATGCCATCTGTAAGAGACAACTGGGCTCGGTGCTGTTGTACCAAATGGTTCTGAGCCATATCGCCTACCTTCTCCAAAACATCTTTACCGCTTCGCCTGCTGCTAGCGTTTATTTCAAATACCTCGAAATCAAGCTCTTTGGCTATCGCATATACAGCGGCCGTCTTCCCGCAGCCATGTGGACCGCTGAGCACGATCGTATTTCTCAGCCGCCCGGTTTCTTGATATTTTATGCCTCCAGGCCTCATGACTGACTTCTTGACTTGCCATGAATCATCCTCATCTGCGTGTACTGCGCTTGGTTCAAAGATTTCCTCTAATTCACTGGCTGAATCATCCGTATCCAAGATAAAATCGTCCGCCTTGTTCTTCTTTCGCCTCTTCCTTGGTGCCATATCCGTTTTTGACTTATTCTTGTCTCTCACCCTATCACTAGCAGCAGTTTCGACTGACTGGACCTTCATTGCCTGCAGCCATTCTTTGATATACATAGCGTCTTTACCCTTCTGTAAAACTTGTGCTGCAGAGACCGGCGTGTATTTTTGGTTCCAGGCCATGCTTTCACAAGTTGATCTGTCATACGCAGAAAGTTGATTTGCTAGAGAAACATAGTGTCGGCTGATTGCAGGATGGGCTGCTGGTGGCGTTGGGCCTGCTAGTTCATCTTGATTGACGTCTTCTTTGCCAGCCAACGCCACAGGCGATGAAGTACTGAGTTGAGGTCTTATTTGGTGTTGCAATCTTAGTCCACTTTCAAAATGCCGATTCGGTATACGGAGCTCTGAGGGGGCTGGCGGGAAATGATCGTCATCTTGTCGTAAGCTTTTTCGTAGAGCTTGGATATCGATATGCGTCATAACGGCAGACAATACGGATTCATTTGGACCAATAGTTATGACATGTCCCTTAGACTTCTTGTCATGAGAGGGTCCAGGTAGCTTGGTTGTTGCGGACCGACACGAATCGTCATCTCCTCGAACATGAGACAAGCCCTTGGGGGGCCACATTGGAAGTTTGGCTCCAGGAATTTTAGTACCCCTGAACTTGGTACCCAACCGTGATCCCTCGTTCGGATTGGGCGGCAGTAAAGGATGTCTTAGTTTTCGTGGTGATACTGGCGTTGACATGAAAATAGTGTGCTTTATGGTTGACGTATTTGTTGCTCTATGTGTATGTTGGGTTGGTGTAGATGACAGAGGCTTTGATTTACCAGTGAAAAATGGATGCGTAGTTTTAGAAGACGATGAAGTTGCAGATTGGTCGTCGAATTTGGCATGCTTATGGCCCGTCGGTTGCTCCGTGTGGGCAGGAGAAAGCTGAAGTGTGCCGTTCAGGATCTTTGTGATCTTCTCTCCCATCTCTTTCCGACGCGACTCATCCTTACCGTAGTTAATACGGATGATTCGAGATGCTTTCACCTTCTTTTCGGTCTTAGGTAGCGATAGCAATGTTCCTGTCTTTGCATTAAACTTTAATAATTTTCTTCCTGAGGGTTGACCAGTTGCCTCAACGTCCTTTTCAATGATGGGCTTTGAACCCTGAGGCGACTGACCAGGACTCATCACAGAAGACGGGAAATGAGGGAGGGAGGGAATCCTCATTTGAGCCGAGTTCTTCTGATGCTGGGTCACATTTTGAGTATTTTGTCGCCCGACCTGCTCCATCATGCCTTGATCGGACGGAGTTTGTTTCCAGCCTGCAGCCGAAACAATAGTCGCTGGACTCGAATTCGAACTCTGTACATTGTCGGTCAGGCCAGAGGGGTGGTGCTCTGACTTGAGTCTTTTCGTAGGTAAATTGTTATGATGCACTTCCGTCGTGGAATTTCGGGGGTCGTTGATAGCAAAGGGCTGGTTTGTTGGCACGTTGGCTAAGTCAGATGGTTGACCTTTCGCAAAGAATGGGTGTATCCTTTGGGATGACGGCTCGCCAACGCCGCTATGGCTCATGTTGGCAATAAGGACTGGTCCCATTTGAGGAGCAGCTTTCCGTTGTCAGGCTAAATAGCATAAATGTAGAGAAAGTAGCACCAGCACTCCAATCCTACATTTATTTCAAGCAGATCATGACCAGCCTATCGAACAAAGATAAGATAGCATAAATGATCTATGAGGAATAGAACGAAAGATTCGGGTCAGAAAGTGGCTGGTTAGCCAGAAGCCAGAAGCAGGAGCAATTGGGCAATGATAAAAACGGTGGATATGTCTGGGTGGTCATCATTGCACCCGAAGACGCCTCATACGCGTTTATGGACGCGCTCTCGACCACTTTAAGCAGCACGTCTTTAAGTGGGTACCTTCCACTTCTTGACCCCACTAGTCGTGACTTCCTGCCGGATTTTTGCATCGGCCCGTTGCCAATAATTTTTTTTCTGGGTGCTGTGGTAATCACGAGTGCAATTGCCCATGTTGCTACTGTCCCAGATTTTTATTGCTCAACATTGGCAATAGCAAACAGCTCTGTCACTGAGTGGAAACCGGCTTACCAATGGCATCAGAGTATAAAATCTACCGGCCGTATGCGCTGGCCACCTTACCGCGTCCGCTGGACGACACCGATGGCCGTATTGTCGCCTGCGAAGTGTACGGGCAGCGATATGGCGAGAAGAAAAGGAAACGAATGGAACTTGTGGTTGGAGTCGACGGAGAAACAACAAGTATCTACGATGTGAGATTTATTTGTGAAAACGCAAACCGTTGTTTTCGGAAGCAGCTCGAGTTAACGGTTGAAATAGATTCCTACAGCCCGCCTCATCACGTCTTATCCCATTCCGCCTCAAGAATCTTTCACTTGCGCCCCTTACTCAGTTAGAGTGCGTGTCTTGGGTAGTCCGGAAGTATATAGATATACGTATATCGCTACGAGAAATTCCAAGTCATATAAAATCACGTTATTCAAGGACATTGTACATCCAGACGGCAAAACTACGTCGACGAGCACTTGCCAGACTCTGCCGAATTCACCGATCCGATGCATCAAAAGCACATCGTTCACAAATAAAACGATAGCGCTCGACGACATTGTCGCCATCTGCGAAGACGGTCAGATAGCTTATTTATCGGCTGAAGACTTGAAGCTGCAATGGTCAGTTGCTTCTAAATCAGTTGTGCAAGACGCTGTCATTGGTTCGATTGATAGACTCGAGGTAGAGTATGTCTCCTCAGGAAGTATAGTGGAGTTCACAGAAGGCCTCTTCAGGAACAAAAAAGAGTTTGTCACCGCTCTGCCGATGCTTCTCAATCCTGACCCTTCCCTCATTTTCCTCATCGTTAAGAGCATATCTGAATGTCAAACAGCTCGTCACATCTTGGTGTTGGCTGCCACACCAGGCGGCACGACTGCTGCTTCTGATCTTCAAAAGTTGATACCACTTGAAGTTAGCCCCTTTCCGGTCGACGCTTGTTCAAGTACAGGCCCTAAGGTTTTTCAAGTAAACATCCAAGCAGGACTATTGATGGAATTGGCTGACGGGCTTCTCACTACCTACGACATTACTGGCGCTTTTCCAGAGAAGAAGTCAGTAATTCATTTACAAGGAGTTCAGTCTTTTGTTCGCATGTCAAAAGCATTCCTTCTCGCCGCGTCTCCTGACGCCTTGTTGCTGTACAACCACCACTACCGCTCTGTTCACGCCGAGACAGAGTTGGATCTGTCTGAGCTATCTGCAGACGGCCAGCAGGCTCGAGGTTGTCAACTCATAACATATCTGCGCACCCAAGATGTTGTCGTCGCCCTGATTGATAACATTCTTGTGGCCATCCAAGTTGAACCACCTTCTTATATGGGAAGGCGTCGCAAAGACGGCCTCTTGATTGACTCTATCGGGAAAGGTGCTTCCTATGAGCTTAAAGCTAAAAGAAGCAGAAGTACCTCTGCATCAAACGAGTTTTCTCGCCTTTTGCCTGGGACCCTCACGGATACGTACTTAGCCAACTATCAATCAGAAATCAAAAAGGCCGACGACATACTATCCAAAGACGCGCTGAATAAGTGGGAAGACCTGATGCGACGCAGATTTGAGATTGGCATCCGAAGAGAAGCAGAGACGACTGATGCAAGCACGTCAGCAGATCAAGTACGAGATTCATCAGAATGGTACTGGCTCAAGCGACCTACGGCTTATCCCGCAGTAGACCGTCGATGGGTGATTTACGCTATAAGTCGAGTCTTCTCCTTGAATTTGTCTAGTACCGAGGAACCAAAGCTGGACCTGAGGTTGATTCTTCCAGACAGCAACGTCACAACCTATCTCGCCATAGCAGGCCATTTGACTATCTCCAATGTGGCCTCTGCGTTCCGCGAAGAGCTCTCAAGATGCAAATCGGATCCTCAGATTTTGGGCAGTCAGCTGGTCCACAGTCTCACTGATGCTGACCCATCCATGACACTTCTTCTCAACTATCTTCAGGGAACCAAACTTGGCGAAGTGGAGCTCTTACTCGTCATCAGAAGCATCATGCGAAGCATGGATCTTCTCCCAGGCCCGAAGAAGCTCGGTGCATTACAGTTGCTGACCAGTGATGCTCACCAAGAAGCCGGGAAGGAAGCGCCAGAGATGGAATTGGACGACCTCGAGAGAGACATAGCACTCACTGAGCACTATTTGGGCGATGAGTCTAGCAGCCGGTCCCGAGGGTTGACCCTCGCATTCACAAAACTTTGGCGTATTCCGGCACTCAACACAGTAACTGCTCTGCGCGCAGTCATTGGAACTGAAGAGCTTCTGACATTCATTCACTTGCTCAGAGTGGAGCTGGTTCGTGGGGCCTGGACTTCGCTGTACATCGACCCCACGAGCTTTGAATCCGAGGGCAATGAGCCTCCTCCGGATGGTGTCATTACCCTCATTGCAGATCTGCTCGGACGATGCCTGGATGCAGTGGGTGCAGGTGGCTGGCTGTTCAATGATGCGATGTCTAACGCAGATAAAGCAGAGGCGGGCGACTTCCTAACCGCCCTCAAACTTGAAGTTACTGCTGCTCTAGAGGGCATTGAGGAGGCCGTTTACCTAAACGGAATTGTTGGTGAAGCGGTGCGTTTTGGGCTGACAGCTGAAAAAAGCTGGGCGGCACGACAGACATGGAATTCGAACAAACCAAACACTCTGCAAGTAGAAAGCAAGGAATCGCGCCTGTTGCCACTTGGCCTAAGATCAAAATTGACACCTACACGGGAGAAGGTTGTATCTGGTGGAGAGGTTGTCCAACGCAGTTCCCGAGAGACTGGCCACTTGCTCAGCCAAGAGGTGGAGGCATATTCACTCGAAAGAGTAGCAATTTGAGCCGCACAGAGGTCGATAGTCTCTAAATGTCTGGCTGGAAGTGGCGTTTTGTAGGGGAAACATGCCCAGAAGTGGACTAGTCAAGAGTTTATCAGAAGTGTTAGGCTGACAATATCGGCAATAGATGGAGTGGGAGGACCGCAAGGCATCCACCGCAGCTTATCTGCATGATAGCATGGGCTACACGGTCCGTCGACATTGTCTTGGGTGCTTTAAATGGATGTGATGTATATGAAATGATCAAAAAACAGTCACACCTAAGCAAGTATTGACACAAGGACTATAAGCTACTAGACATCTATATCCTGAGGTCTGCAAGCTTTTGCTTTATAAAACTAAGCGGCACATAGCCTTAATATTCTTGTCAAGGTACAAGACTAACAAATATCTATGTTGATCATCAAGCCTCCAAGTCGGTAAGACGATGGTCTCGTGGTTGCTTAAGTGAGGCGGACGTACTCTGTATCAGGGTGTAAAAAGGGTGACCATTGAGTAGCGGTGGAGAAATCTTCACTGAGTTCTCAGCCTTGACCATTTCCTTGCATTAAAATATACATATACCTTGTAAATAATATTATTGCCTACAGAAATACTCTGTATAAGTCCCCGCAGCACGTATGAGATACGTCTGAGCGGCTTTCATACTTGATAACGTGTGTAGTGTAGCTCTTTGTATATCCGGAGATTATTGGGACTTCTATGATAGTGATACTCCCACGTAAATCGAAGTACCTCTAATTCCCGCTAGTCTTGAATGGCCCACTATCCAAATCGTGACCCGGTTGGCGCCCTCGCGCACTCAAAGGGATGCAAATAACAAGGCAATGCAAGATAGTTCCGGCTACGCATCCGATCCCGTGGTGGTTTGGCAGTGAAGGCGCAGCAGCTGGGCAAGCTGGTGAATCGCATTCTAGAAAAGCGGCCCATGCAGTGCACAATCATTTTTGAATCCTGAGACATGAGAATTAGGAAGCAGGGAAGACAGTCTTGAATCTGACTTGCTGAAAGCCTACGAGGTGCGGCTGAAGTGTCCATTCACAAAAACGGCTAAATGCAGTCTCTGGCTGCATTGTGTTCGCGGAGAAGATAAACAGTGTCAGTCACTGGGAAAGAAACGGCTCTGCGGACGTGACTAGTCATACAAAGAATTGTGTGCGGGGTGAATGGTCTGGGTGCCAGCCTCGATTTGGAATCACGTCAAGCCATGCCAACAATTGCGTGCATATTACGAACTCGTATGCCGGCAGCATCTCGTTCGAAGCCGATGGTAAAGTAGAAGCAGAACACGAGACACAGCTAATGCAACGTGCCGCTTGTGGAATCTATGAATGCACCGCAGAGAGGAAATTGGCCCAAAAAAATGTAAATAGGAAATCAAGACAATATTTGACATGGCTCCTTTGGCGCCTGTCTGAACGGGGAGTGGGAGAATTGCTACCGAATACTAGCGAGCCATGACGTTATTACCCCCTTGATTCGTGAGTCTCCGTGTAATAGTACTAGTTGCTTGTGGCAGGCGCGACTGACCCTTGGGCGGGGGTGCATTCGCGGTTATCCATCCTGTGTTCAGATCCTAACACCTGTCTCATTCGAGGTGTCTCGCTCGGACGTGACGCCCTCCTATTACTTCATAATCAGACAAAGAGAGTGGTGCAGCAACCAAACGATCTTGGAGTCTCTAGACCCTTGTGGAGAGGTTAATCTTTGATAACTGCATTCTAGAGCTTATGAACGCCTTGGGTACCTACTGGTAACCACTCTGCGGCGTTATGAAATGTACCTACCTAGGTGAGTTAAAATTGCTATTCGCGCGGCAACTCTACTTCAGCCCCACTATTTATAGGCACCCGCCCCTTAATTTTGCTGATGCACTCCTCTCTCTATAACTAAGTTAGCTAACTATTTATTATCTACGTGCAAGCAGCAGCATCTTAATTAATTAATTACTTTAATAATTTAGTGTCTCTACGGAATAGAGTGTGCGATATAAATTTACAGAGGGGGTGCTAATAAATCACTAACTAGTCTAAAATCGGAATTTAAGTGGGGCTGCTGCGCGAATAGCAATACCTACCTATTCCGTATTCCGTAGAGAGGTCTGGTAGGAAAAGGGCATCCCTTCGACTGCGGGAAGGCAACAGCCAATTCAGAGGCTCCACTTCTTCACGACACCGGCCGGCGTCATGTTATTCGATGGGCCAATAAGCGAATCTGGGTCCCGTTAGCTGTTAACAGCCTTCGCCTCGTCCACAGTGTGAACACAATTTATGTACGTGCTACACTTCGTACGGTTGGTTATCCTATCCGCTAACCCACCAACTTCCAAGTTGCCATCCATCCGCCCTGCAATGCCAGGCTACCGGGCATACGTATTTCTTTCCTTTTCTTCCACAACTTCCCACAATTTCAAATCAATCGACACGAGTTTTCTTTCACTCGACGCGCTTTGCATTTTATTTCATTCTGACGCATACCCAGCCACAGATCACGAGGTCTTGTTCCGTATTAGTAGTATTCGTTTCCGGCCTGGCTGCAACCCATCTTTCATCCTGTCAAAGCCGCTGACCGTCCTATTTACGGAAATCCCAAATTGCGCCAATATATTCTTTTTCTCTTTAGTTGTTCTCTGAGGCTCCGGGTTCGATCGGGGGTATTGACTGCAGGGGTAAACCACGCACCACTTACACCAGGTCCCTAAACTATGCACAAAGTCATGAGTGGCGGGACACTACTCGAGCATATCGACGCTGTCGATGCTTTCGCAAGAACTCTTTTCGTCCGCGCAAAGGCGTTTTCTTCACCACTTTTTGGAGGAGTCCCGACTACTGTTCGGCAACTTCACCTCGCACTACGGCACTTGCGAGTAGAGGCCGCGGATCCAGATTCATTACTCCGAAGCCCCGACGAGTCTGTCTACGCTTGCCAGCTCCGCTCTGTTATTGAAGACTGCGAGTTTGCTCTTAAGCAGCTTGAGATGGTTCTCGAAAAATACGGTGCTGCAGAAGGTAGAGAAACAGATGGCTTGGCAGACATGGTGCCTGCAGTGCAATCCCGACTCGCCATGGAGACAACGAGCGTCGACAAGTTCCTTAACACTGTTCAGCTACATAATCCGGCAAACAACGCCCCAGAGGTCGTAATCCATGGAAACGACGTAAATTTAGAAGACATTAAAGACAAGGTGGACCAGATCGCGAAGATGCTGTATCGTCGAAGGGACACAAGCGGGGTCATCATTGCAGAAGAAGACCGAATGTGGCAAGATTTCAAGTCCGAATTAGAAATGGAAGGCTTTTCCCCCTATGTCTTGCAGCAACACAAGGTGAGCATTTCTCAGACTCTGAGTGCCACGCGCGTCTTTAATTCTTGCTCTAACTTTTGGATATCATGTAGGACGTTCTTCGAGCCTATATCCGTGAGCTTCAGGCCATGACATCTGCCAATGATGGAGCACCGCCAACTGTGAGAGGACTGCTTGAACACGCAGCCACGAGTCCATCTCCTCCACCCCTTCCTCCAAAAGAACCACTTCAGCCTCCATCCTCAAAAGAGATCTACCCTGGCGCGGATAACGACAAATATATTCTCAGCATTAAGACGGAGTGCCGCATGCCTGAGACTGCACCATCCAGAAAGAACCGCCCCTTCCTATCGGAAGAAGGGGGAAACGATGACGGCGGTTCCATGGCCCTCATCTCTACCAAAGACTTGGTAGACATGGATAATATCAATAATCGAATGGCTAGCATAAACCTGCATCCAGCTGTTTCGCACCTTGCTGCGCCACAGGCTCGAAGCAGCCCAAATGTGTTAGTTTCGGGCATGGCTGGAAGCTGGCCGCCACCTCAGATCGCGATCGATGGACAACCACCTACGACGCACTCGCTGAGTAGATCGCCTTCTATAGGATATCAACAGCCAGCTGCGGCTCCAGCTTCGGTCCTTTCTTCCAGCCCAAGAACAGTTCATCGCTTGGCTCCTGATCGATATGGAAAGGAGATTCCTATGGATGCCCCATGGACAAAAGTGAAAAGGTCGCTTATCAGCCCCGAAATTCTGGAACGAGCCGGTGTGCGATATGAAGCACGTCCCGATTATGTCGCTATCCTGGGACGGCTGTCTAAGGAGCAGATAGCCGAATACGCCAGACAAAGTGCTGATTGTCGCGCAGCTCGCTCAGAAGGATATCCTCCACCACGCTCACCCGAGAAGTATTATCGTGACCGGGCTGACTCTAAAAGCAGTCACGAAGAAGATGATGATGAGAGCGTATTATGGGATGAGAGCGATGTGACAGATTACGACGACGATAAAACCTCGGAAAGAGGAAGAAAAAGTTATCCGTACATTGTCAATCCTCCCCGTAAAAGCAAAATCTCACCGTCTGGAAAGGTTTTGCCGAAGCCGATTTTGAAGAGCAAAAATGAAAACCATGTGCGATTCGATCCGGAGCCCCACGAAGTAGAAATTAGGACGTCGCGGTCTTGTCACGATGATCGTGATCGGAGACGAGATCATGGATATAGACGGCACCGCGAACATCGAGGCAGCACAAGACGAGATGATAGATCCCGCTGGGATGATGATCGTTCTATACATTCAAATCGCAGCAGCCGGGATCGTCGCAGAGATCCTCGACAAGAGAAACGCATCAAGAGGAATACTTGGGGGGAAACAATAGGTGCCGTTGGTATTGGCGGTGCAGCAGCTAGCTTGTTGGGTGTATTAACTGAAGCAGCAGTTGGGTTTTGAGAGGTGGTCGCTAACGAACGATAAGACGTTGTATGACCGACTGATATGCACCATTACTAGCGTTGTAATTCGTTGCCCTTCCACACTGATTTTATTTATTTTCTTTTTCCTCGTTTGATACTGTTGGTTATACAACGCGATGGCTATTACTGAAACTGTACGAAAATTGCGGGCATTGTCATGTATGATGGAAGAAACATCACGAATTATGAATGTACGGGGACATATGGATACAACGACACGAAATACAGCCACGAAGAATATGTATGACACTGACTTGGGTAGAGCTCAGTGCTTTTTTTGTAGGGATACCAGGTTGGGCTCTTTGCTACTTATAGAATGTTGACATCTGTCTTGACTGCACGTCTGACAGCTTCATCTTTCACGTATGCATTTGATAATAAGTCGGCGATATAAAAGCCGATTATATACAATTCATTGAAATGCAGCACAAAACCTCGCCCATGTACACTTTCATGCTTATTCTACAACATCAACTCGTCTTCTAATCTCTGCCACCACGCCTTCCGCTGCCGCGACTCGGCTGTATCTCTTGGCGCTGACCCTAGTCGAGTCATGCGCCGCCTCGGTATGCGCCGCGACTCCCGCACCCTCATGGTCCGTGTGCGAGGGTAGTTGAAGTCAGGTTCGGTGGAACCCTCTATGTCACGCGCGTATATACCGGCCTTCTTCATAGGCAATGTCGTGCGCCATTGCCTCACCCAGATGTACCTCTGCGTGGCTTCGGGGCGATGTATCTTGACTTTGCCCTGGGCTGCCCTGTAGTAGACCTTGGGTTCGAAGAAGTCGCCGAATTCAAGGATGAGATTGGGGATCATGGCATTCATGACGACTCCGTCGCGATTCCAACTGTTCTCCGAGGCTCTTTCGAGAAGCCTGTTGAACCAGTATGCTATACGGTGGTGGACGTAGTCCTTGTACAGCTCTGCCTGGTTACGGCGGTAGGTGGCCTGGGGGCAAGGGCCAAGATCGCTTTGGAGGATCTCATCCTGCGCGGCGATTTCGTAGTCTGCGACGACGCGGTGGTAGAAGGGGAGGATGTCGCTGCGGATGAGGGCCAGGATGCGTTCGAAGGTGGGCTGGTGGCGCATATGGATCTGGGCTCTTATGAACACGTCGTAGTCTTCAAAGGTGGGCTTGATGTTGTAGGGCTCCGAGGTCATGACGTCCCAGACTCCCTGGACGTCGGCGGTATGGATCCGGGTGGACTGGAAGTCTCCGTATATGCGGCGCATGGTGCGGAAGGGCTTGGAAGCGCAGAGGTAGGTCCAGCTGAGGAGGTTGGACCACGTGTGGCGCGGGATGGTGAGGTTGTATCGCCGAGAGACGAAATCGATGAGCTTCATGCCCAGGGCAATGTGGGACATGGAGCCGAATGCCTCCACGATGGCGTCGAGAAGGCGGTATGTTGGGTAGATGGGGGATGTGGGTGGCAGATCGAATCCGCCTGATATTTCGATGTGTTCGATTTCCATGGCCTGTCCGACCGTGATGCCGTAGAATTTGCTTAGGATGAGCATCTTGATGGCTTGCAAGGAGCTGGATCTGGAAAAGGCAATGATGGATGCGCACATGAGCTCTTCGTCAGCTTCATGACCCCAATAGAGGGCTCGGACCCAATGGCCCCTGTAGGACCTGTAGTCAGCTTTTCGTCGCAGAAGCCGTCTCATGTCCTCGACCACGTCGTCCCGTCGTCGGTTCCAAAGCTCCTTCCTCATCGCACTCAGGCTCAGTCTCAAGGCATCCATGCGCTTGACGGTCTGCATGCGCAGCGCGGATCGGTTGCTGTACAGGTCGCGCGCCAAAACGGCGACCCGGGCACGATCGAATTGGTAGTAGACCGGCTCCGTCATGAATCGCGCCTTGACGAATTCCGTCCACGTCCTCACTGTACGCTGCTCTTGCAGCCCCACGGCTGGCATTGCTGCCCAGATGGTTTTGGACGCCTGGTAATCGGCAGCCGCGCCGGCGCAGCGCAGCATCACCTCAAAGTCTGCGGTGCTAAGACCGGGAGGACAGTCGTTGCGCACATTCAACAGGATTTGCATTCCGCGCAGGACTTCACGGTGGTGGATGCGCACGCCGAAATTGTCGACCAGCTTGTTGGCATCTGTGAGCTCGGTCAAGCCGTATGATAGAAGGAGCCGGTGTGACAGGTCGTGCTTGCTCCAGAGCAGGGGATCGAGATGACGAAGGATTTCGGTGAGCGAAGTGGCGGGAAGCTCCTGTGCTTGTCGAACAGCGGCATCGTACTGGGGTGAGCTTGGATTGCTCAAGGTGTTTGTCCATGAAAGGAATGCCTTGTATATTTGGTTGAGGTCCTGGCTCTGTACCGCCTTGAGTACGTGGTCAAGCTCTGTGGGTCGATGAGGAGGAGGAGGAGGAGGCCGGATTTCGGAGGAAGGGCATTGCTGAGGCGTTGCGGCCTCTGTTGCGTCGGTAGGCGTTGTGGTCAGATGTCGCTGATGTCCCAACGACTTGAGGGCGCATTTTGGAGGAGCTGCGAGACGTGGTGCCGCGACCCAAGGGAGCCAATTGAAGCTTGACTTGGAGAGGAAGGACCGCCTCAAAGCCATGTCAACATTGGGTGCACCATTGGTAACGCGTTGCTTTCAAAACGTCTTTTGTCGAGAAGAGAAAACGTAGCTGTGGTGGTGGGTGCGCGAGGGCAAGCGGGCGAAATGGAGACACGACGGGGCAAATACCTGGGGTATTTCATTCTGTCAGATCTACGGAGCACAAGCGGCACGAGATGGAGAGCTAGTATGGGGCGGTTCGAGTGGACAGGCCATCACTATCAGATAATCTGCCTATATGCATGTGTGGCATTCCCGCCTCGACACGTGCATATCCTCACAAGGACCCCAGCTCCACTAAATGCAGAATTATGCTCGACTTGAGTGCATGAGTGAGTGACCAGTTAACGTTGAGTACATCGATCGCATGCCTGCCAACCTTAGTCTCACCACCACGAACCTCGTTGCATTTGTTCAGTTCGGAAGGCCTCATTCAAGACTGGTGGTTTGAGTCTCCTCCAAGATGGCCGATGCCGGTGACGATACCGGCCATGTCTCGGAGCCCCTCGACCTTGTCCGGTTGCTGTTGAACGAGGTTGTCTTTGTGAAGCTCAGAGGTGATCGAGAGCTCAAAGGCAAGCTCCATGTGAGCTTCACTTTTGTAAAAGATTCAAACGAACATGTTGACTGACTGCTGCTCAGGCTTACGATAGCCACTGTAACCTTGTCCTCGGCGAGGTCGAGGAGACCATCTATGCCGCAGACGACGACGTTGAAACCGTCAGTCGCAAGTCGGAGATGCTGTTCGTCAGAGGTAAGATGGGCAACTAGATCTTCAACCCGTCAAGATGCTGACCTTAGATGCACAGGCGACAGCGTCGTGTTGATATCACCGCAGGTAGCTTTCTGAAGGTGGCAGAGAGTAAGGATTTATATTTGCTGCAACGAACTCTGTCGCGCAGTAAGCAAAGCGAGACCTCAAGGCCATAGGATCTCGTCATCACATAGAGGCCACGGGCTATGACTGTGAAGCGTTACGACGAGTCTGCACTTGAAGAGGAAATGAGTCGCTTCATCGTGCACCACCAAACGCAGACATTTGGGTAGTCCAAAATGACAGATCTCGAAGATCTTATACCTTCTATGGCACCGGCGAGAAGTACCTGCGATGAATCATGAGATGGGATAGAGATTAGTAGAAAAGCTATGGCGAACATCGAGAGCTCATGCGCAGTGACTGAATAGAATGTTCAGTTCCAAGGTTTGAGCACTTGTACTATTATAGCTCTGATCAATTTTGATATTTATTTCGATGACCTTTTCCAGAATGCATGGGAATATTGCGATAATATGTTAAGTCAATCATTTTCTTGCTCACAACTCGTGTCGAACCGTTGAGGTTTATTGGATCATACTGCAAGCTTCAAGCCGTGAGTTCGACATCGGCCGGGTGGTTGCATCAAGTACGTCTAGATATTTGGCCATGTCAGAATACCATAGTACTCACATCAAAATCTATCTATACTTCTGTGTCGCACTTTGGACTTTAATCAGTTGCTACATTATTCGATGAATTTAGACACACTAGATACCTTGCCTGTGTACCATAGCAACGTGCCTTGTACAACGATCAACCACGCGTTCATGCAGCTACCCGATTTGAACGTCAGTGTAAAATCCTTTAGTAGAGTATTCAAAACCGACGGCTTGTCCGCCTCGGGAAATGGTGGTCATAGCCCACCACATTTGGTGGTTTTCTTATCGGAAAGATTTCTTGGTTTCTTCCGGCCACATTGTACCCCGATGTTATTGAGTCACTGAGCTTTTAAGGGTCCTTCTGCCACTATTAAGACCCACTACAACATCGATGGTCTTCCCAAGCGCATGATGGACGGCCAAGGCCTACGTCTACTGGAACCTTTAAGCAAGCTCTTGATAGGCGCCTGAAGATTCATGAGGACCTCGTGAACCGGCATCCTTTCCCTGGACCTTGTATTGGAGTTCGCGTTCTTGGACATATTACCCCTAAAAGAGTTGAAATCGCGAGAAAGGCCGACCAGATCTTCATCTCCATGAGGCCGGAATCTATAACAAGATGCCCCAAGCATATGCTGGTTTGGATACCAACAAGGCCGTTGGTGTTATGGGAGATACCCGTGTTTATGGATACATCGTTATCCTCCGTGCTGTTACAACCAACAACTTCATAAGCGCCGAGCCCTACGAGTTCTCCTTCGACTTGCTTAAGGCTATAGCTCGCAGGATCCTCAACGAGGTGGACGGAGTCTCCCGAGTCACATATGACCTCTCTTCAAAACCCCCAGGCACCATCGAATTGAAGAGAGACACTGGATTGAATAGGGAGCAAGCAGTCACTAAATTAGGTCGAGAGCAGAGGTTTCTATGCAGGCTATTATCTTAAAGTGCTATATTTATCGGTAAAGAAACTATAGATGAGTAAATTAAGTCTTAATAAGCAATAGATAATAACTAACTAAGGGTTGTAATGATTTGCTTAAAATATAGTAAATAATTTACTGGTAATTATTTATGAAGTATAGAGTTAGTAACTAACTTTATAAGATATTTAAATCAGAAAATTAAGTCTTAAAAAATAAAAAATATAACAGATTTGGTTTACATTGCAACCCCAGCTCGCTGATATATTTAGAGGGTCTATAAGGGACTAGAATAGTTACAGAGTCGGCGTCTAGGGTATTGTAAGTACCATCACAAGGACAGATACGGTCTCCGGTGAGCTCGGTCGCTTTGCTTTGCGTGCTCATTGACAGTAAAAGCTGGGAGGACCACGGCCCAGTCGATGATGCACGCAAAGTTGAAGCCCTCCCAGTGCGCGACTGGCTTTATGTAGGCAACCCATTTGGTATATGAGGCACACCTGGTAAGTTAATGAAACAAATGGAATTGTTGTGGTATAGAAGCAAGCTCTAACTATCATCAAGGGTCATATCAGAATTCGAGTCTCTGTCATGCCATGTTTCGGCATCTCCTTTGTGGGACTTGGTGCGATCCGTTTCGGCATTAGAGATGTACCATGGCGTTCATGTGCAGATTCGAGGTGCAGCTTGAGAGACCAAAAAGAAGCTGGCGCGGCAATGGACATGGTTTTATTATACGATTCACGAGCTAGCCTGGTCCACAGCAGTGTCAAAGACTTGAGGTAGTTAGGTCCAAACTATACGTGGGCAGTGGCGTCACCTCGCCAGTGCGAATGGCCAGAGGATGAACTGGATGCTTAAATTGCTTGACACTGGAAATGAGTATTTCTTCATCCCGAGCCAGAGCAGTCCGGCCTTCAATACAGCTTCAATTTGCTCGATGAACCCCCTGAAGCTGACACACGTCGAGTGTATGACAGGTTGTGAAACCTTGCAGCAGAGCAGTTACATGTGTGTACATGGTTCATGTTGCATAAAATAGCAACATGAAAGATCTGGGGCGAGCTTCCCCAAATATCAAATTTACCCGGTGCCAAACACTCCGGAATTCGGAACTGCAGATGCTCGTCAGAAATCTTGTCTCTCAGGGCGTGGAACACGCGGTGAGCATGCAGACATACCGCGTATATGCTGACTCCAGTGCCATAGAAAGTAAGCTCGATGAGATACCATTTCATTCCTGAGTATTCTTCTTAAAAATGCTAGCCCTTTAGAGCTTAAGAAAAGGTTAAGTATAGACGCACGTTCTAAGCGTGAGCTGCGGTTCTTCTCCAGCCCCGTTTGGAACAGCTAACATCTCGATTTAGAGCGAGTTAGAGCGACGAACCTCAGGCGTTTTCTGCAAGATCTTCTTAACACTTATATAGAGAGGGAATTGCCTAAAGTAAGGGACGAGGTTAAGAAAAGCTTAGCTATAAAAGAAGCGGCGCTTAGGTCTCTTAGACAAGCTAAACCCACAATTGCCTAAATTCGGTTATATCTCACAAGCTTGAGCAGGAAATTCTACGAGTTGTTACAAGCAACAATAGAAGGGAATTATCATAGTATCGACGCCGAGTTTTTGGATTCCGCAGATTCACGGCTGCGAGCTACTATTTAGGAAACGAATACGAAGTTCGCAGCTTATATGCGACAGTCCGGACAAGCGCGGAAGATTGAAACAGGCGGTAAGGTAAGCCTGAAGGTTTAGCACCTGAGCCTGGTAGTTCAGATGCCGAGTTAGCTAACGAAACAGCTCAACTTATGGTAAGCAAAACAGGGTGGATGCGCTGGGTGAAGCAGGTAGGTCTCCATGTTGCCTCATGGCCTCGCCGCATCTGGTCATTCGTAGGCATAGTCCCGCACCAGAGGGAAGGAGCTTCCCGGAAATAATAACTCTGCATTTCTTGCTGAGCTCTTCCACGAACAGTCACGTAGATGGCCTAATATCGCAGAGACACATATTCGGGAGGTCCTCAACATTGTGTCGCAATGGATCTATCGGGCTATCGAAAGATTGATTTATGAAGTTGCTGTAGGGGGATAAGTAGAGACGATTTACTGAGAACCTTGCGTTAATCAAACTGGAAAAGCTCACAGAGGATGAGCGATGAGGGCCATTGACTTACAATCACTATTACATTGGCAATGTGCAGCATGCATGACTGGACACGCAGAAGACCGCCGTGAGAATGCAGTCAGCCTTGTAGCTCAGCAAGACTGGCATGGAAAGTTGCATATTAGCAATTTCCAGAGTAACATTGAGAAATTTGTGTCTGCCATAGGATCAAGAAACACGGTGGACATGGATGACCAAGCATGCAATGAAGCAACAACTGAGTTCAATGCGTATTACAAGGTAAAGACACTACAATGACTGGTTGCGCGTGGCATAGGGACCTCACAAGTTTAGTAAAGCCTTTACCTTAGATTTAACGTTTCACGATTAATATTGTTTATAGCTTATTTATTCTACCTATTTATCCTAGATTTTCTATTTTAATTCCCTTTTTAATTTATATTTTCATAATTACAATATACAGTAGATCTTTTTATACTGTTTAAACCAAACGTTATGCAAATTTAATCTAGTAGTATTCCTTGTTATAAGTTTTACAAATATTACAAATATTACATATAGGTTTATATATCTCAATATAGCATTGTTCTGTTCTCTTTCAGTAGTTTGATCCTTATCGCAATATTCTAATTTAGAATTCTTATAACGATATCTTAATAAAGCTCTATATAATACTATTGTGCTTGACTGCTTCTTGCCTTAATCATCTATTAAAAAGACGCGCGCTTTTGGCCGCCCTATCCCCGGCTAGGCGATCTCAGCAGTGGTTAGTCATTTTGCCCCGCGACACCCATTTACTCCACCAACATGGACCACCTTGCCAATAAACTTGTTAATGAGTCAAGTTACCGAACCTGGCGCATCGAGGCTGGCGTGGTTCATCGATTGCTCGGGTGCAGATACAATCCCAGCATCGATTCCTCGTTTTCAACCTAGATTCCTCGTAACATCTCGAATTAGAAGTCTAATGATACCGAGGATACTTGTACCTTCGTTTGGTCTAATCACAGAGCCATGTCGGCTAAGAACATACGAGCCTCGACGCACGAGAAGCGCAAAGGAGAGTCGGTACGTGTTTTGCGCCTGGAATTGATCATGGATCGATATAAACGCATCTCTAATGGCATGTAGGCCTTGAGCGACTTTGCCGAATATGTAGAACAGCAACAGAACCTTCGATTCCCAGCAACAAGACAAACTGCCGCTGCCACTACCGAAGCGGAGCATCACGAGGAATTGGACGAACTTTTTGACAACCTACATCTATCTGACGCCGCGCCAAGAATACCCTTGAAAGACCTTGTCCTCGGAAGCGACGAAGACAGTTTCAGCAAACTGTGTGATGTAATCGCTGACAGGATAGAGGAGGGCATGGGGGAGACGGTCTTCGAGTTGGGCTTCGAATATAATGGCGACTCGATGTCTCTGGACCTGGACGAGTGGAATTCGGCTTATAAAAGACTTGTCGATGCTGCTATGTCTGCTCGTGCTGACTGTGAGCTCCTCCTCACGAAAAATGTTGGTGGCAAATTAGAGGCCGAAAGTACAGCGAATCAGCCCGAAAAGACCAGCGGATGCAATGGCAAGATATTGATACGGCGCACTCCCACAAATGCTGAAGATGTCATCGAAACTCGGATTGCTGTGGTTGGCAATGGTATGTCAGACATGGCGTCTAGTTTTTTATACAACGCTGATCTTGTCTGCACAGTGGATGCTGGAAAGAGCTCTATGCTGGGAGTTTTGGTCAAGGGCGACCTTGACGATGGAAGAGGAAAGGCGCGAGTCAACCTTTTCCGCCACAAGCATGAGATCGAGACTGGACGAACAAGTTCAGTGGGTATGGAGATTATGGGCTTTGACAGCGTTGATCAAGTAGTAACTTCTGACACTCCAGGCCGTAAGTTGCAGCTCTCACTTTCCTCTCTTTTCTTTCCATCCTTTTGCTTTCTTTCCGCTATCTGTCTTTTGTGCCCAGTGTGTTTCACTCCACCATTCATGTTTTTCTATCTTGTGTACAAATTTCCGAATGGGGCACAATGCTCTTTATGTTGTATATGAAGTTCTATTGCTGTGAATCTTTCTTTATATCTTTTTTCTCAGCTTACAATTCTCTTGCAACAGGAAAATTGTCCTGGGAAGATATAGGCAAGCGAAGTGCGAAGGTCATTACCTTCAGCGACTTGGCTGGTCACGAAAAGTATTTGCGGACGACAGTCTTTGGTTTACTTTCGAGCAGCCCAAACTATTGCCTGCTTATGGTGGCAGCGAATAATGGACTAGTTGGTATGAGTAAAGAGCACTTGGGAATTGCCTTGGCTCTTAATGTCCCCGTCATGGTGGTTGTAACCAAGATTGATATCTGCCCGCCAAATATTCTAGAAGAAACAATCACCCAAATCACGAAGATCATGAGGAGTCCAGGCGCTCGCAAGGTTCCTACCTTTATCAAGAACCGCGAGGAGTGTATCAATACTGCAACGCAGTTCGTTAGTCATCGAATATGTCCTGTGTTCCAGGTGTCCAATGTCACAGGAAAGAACCTTGACTTGGTACGGACTTTTCTGAATATACTCCCTCACCATGGGAGGTACAATACGGATGCGCCATTTGAATTTCATGTTAACGACACATTCTCTGTACCATTTACAGGCACCGTGGTTTCGGGAATAGTCAAATCCGGCGTGATTCATGAAGGCGACAATGTTCTCATAGGTCCAGACTCCCTAGGACAGTTTACTCCAACAGCTATCAGATCCATTGAACGAAAGAGAATACGTGTACCGGCCGCTGTTGCAGGCCAATCTGCTTCATTTGCTTTAAAGAAGGTCAAGAGGAAGGACGTGCGAAAAGGAATGGTCGTTCTCCCCAAGATAGAGGGCCAGCCAAATCCTAAGGTGTACAAGGAATTCGTCGCAGAAGGTACGTCCTCTCAGTGGAAGGTCCCGGAGTGCTTGACTATATTTTGTATCCGCCCTGATCTGTGTTCGCTGGTATCTAGAGCAACACAGCACAGGCCACGTCTGTATCCTCAGTGACTTTAAACCACTTTACTGGGTTGCACTGTTTACGGCTTGATGGTGCGTTTCTCAACTCATTCGCTCACACGTTACTATAGTGTTAATTTTGTCGCATGCCACGACAATCAAGAAGAAGTACCAGGCAATGCTCCATGTCGGGTCAATATCGCAAACATGCGCGATCATCGACATCGACCGCGAACTGATAAGAACAGGCGACAGGGCCACAGTTGCCTTTCAGTTTGTGCAGCGTCCTGAGTACTTGGCGTCCGGTGACCGGCTTCTTTTTAGAGAAGGTCGCACAAAGGGGCTGGGAATCGTCAAAGCCGTTGGCTATGACCCCAGTCATCCTTTGATGGGACACTCCGCAAACGAAAGTGGCGGCAGGAAAGACGCAGAGCAGCGTGTGAACCAGGAGGTTCAAGTAAGAGCATTATAATGAGTCATGATATGAGAAGGCCAAATATGAATTACCTTTATGAGTCTTGAGCAGTGGACACCACAGCCGACTTTCGGTGGTGGTTTGAGTCTTTGACAAGTTATTGGCAGCACATTCTTAGCGGTTTTTATCCTTTTATTACTTGAATCCGTTTTCTCCTTTTTTGAATCCATTTCCTTCTTCTTCAACTCGGGAAAGTATCACAATCAGTATTTTCAAGGCTCTGCAACGGGTCGACATTATTTCATAGATATAGGTACCTATAATCAGTCCTTCACAATAATTAGTCAGACACGTGTGTTCCTAAGATTACCGATCGAGATACAGCGACAGATATGCAAATACAAAAACATTGTCCACGTCACTCGTCAACACGTTGAGCTGACGGAATCTTCAGACCCATCCACTTGGCAGTCGATGTGTTGGCATACGGCGGCTGCTATTGGCAATACGTCAGGCTCAGATGACGACAATAACGGGAGCGGAGGAAGCCTTGCAGCGCCGATTGGCGCTGGTGTTAAGAAGAATCCAGCCATTAGCCTAGTCATGAAGGTCATTGTCCTTACAGGACAGCGAAGCTTCCCCAATTCATCGTGCACGACACTGGCGGCGCAGGTGGCTTCCCCATGGCCTAAACCTACCCTTTAACGCCAAGGCATATGGGGTCGGTCGTGTGGTCGCCGCAGGGTGGGATATGACATCATCGCAGCTCCTCCGTTAAGGCCAGCTCGTGATAACAGGATCGCAGTTGGTCGAAGTGCAGATGAGCTCACCAAGCTCCGGAAGATGCATCCGCGTGTCAAAGATCATTCGTGATTCTGTCTTCAGGATTTGGCAATCCGGGAATCTCGGTTGTATGAAGACGAGCTGTTCTAGGTTGATCAAGATGGAGGGCGGAGTGCTGAAGATCAAGGCCAGTGAAACTTCGACCACGGCCCGATTATCACCCGTTCTGACGCATCCAAGTCCGGAGCGCGCAGCCCTCAACACACATCGCACCTCTTTTGCTGCACATTCAGTTCCCAACCGGCGAACAAACCTAAAGTTGACTTACCATGGTATAACCACATAGCTCTGAGACGGATCTGACGCGCCGCCACCATGTCCGTCAACCCTGCGCCGTCGCTGCAGCTCGCAGACTATCTTGAGAAGCTGCCTGGTACTACCTTCAGGAAGTTATATCAACAGCCCTCAACGGCGTTTGCCATATTTCGGCGTATGCTTCCGCATCTAGGTGCGTTTATTGTAGTCTTGAGCATGCCCTGCTTGAGGAACGGGATGGCCAATGCGACTGAGCAACTTGACTGATACTAGTAATCTCTCGACTTGGTCTGTAGCGAAGACCTTAGTCATGCGCATATTGTACATTCCTAAGCCGATGCTTCTCAGTGATCTTGACATGTGGGTTAAACCAGATGCGAAAAGGTACTTGGGCGATATATTTCATACACAGTCTTTGCATCGAATACCACCACCAATCCAGTTTCTAATAGATGAGAACGCAAATCCGACAGACAGCGGGACAATGCGATTGCAACACTCAAGGGTTTGCACATCATTCAAATATCGGTGCCATCCAAAGAGAAGCCTCAGGAATTGCAGCTCACCTCCAACTTCAAAAACTCGTTGCGCTTGGCACTCACTGGTGGAGGTGAACATAATTCATTCGGTGTTCCGTCCACACTCATCGTCCCTCCCGAAATCGACACACCGTTTCTGGATCGATATGCACGGAAGAAATGGGAGGATATTCTTCACTTTGTCGTTTCAAGTGTCGGTTACAAGAGCACAGGAGATGTCGCTGGACCAAATAAGAGCGTTAAGGAGCTGCTCATAGCGGGGCGACTGGTTGATAGGCGATCGAACGGGAGCATCGGCATCACACAAGCCGGATTCACTTTCTTGCTGCAAGAGCCAAATGCGCAAGTCTGGACACTGCTTCTTCTTTGGCTTGAAGCCAGCGAGACAAATAAGGCTGCAGGTCTCGAAACTGTCGACATGTTATCATTTCTCTTTGTGTTAGCTAGTCTGGAACTGGGCCGCGCCTATGATATAAACGCCCTTACCGAACAACGCAAGAATATGCTGCCATCTCTTTTAGATTTTGGGCTTATCTACATCCCGCAACACAAGCGCTCGATGTTCTTCCCTACACGGCTCGCGACTACCCTTACCAGCGGAGGAAGTAGTCTTCGGTCCATCAGCGAAGGTGTAGCCGCTGCCACAGCCGCAGCCTTGGGGCCTTCTTCCTCAACAGGAGCCTCTACCACCGGCGGCGGACCTCTTGGCTCATCAGGGGACACCAAGGGAAGTGTCATCGTGGAAACTAACTACCGCATATATGCATATACTCAGTCTACGCTGCAAATTGCCGTTCTCGCTCTCTTCTGTAAACTCAACATGCGCTTCCCAGACATGGTAGCCGGCCGTGTAACCCGGAATTCGATCCGTCAAGCCATCAACTTTGGCATCACAGCCGATCAGATCATCTCGTATCTGGCGGCCCACGCTCACGAGCATATGCACCGTACTGCTGCCGTCACAAATAAGCCCGTGTTGCCACCGACAGTAGTTGACCAAATTCGACTCTGGCAACTGGAAAACGAGCGTATGAAAACCACCGGGGGCTTCCTTTTCCGCGACTTTGAAGACCACAAGGAATTTGTGGATACCGCTCGGTTTGCAGAAGAGATTGGTGTTTTGGTCTGGAGAAGCGATAAGTCGGGCATGTTCTTTGCAAACAAGTACGAACAGATTAGGGATTACTTGAAGAGCAGAAAGCGGTTTGAGTGAGATTCATTTGGGGGGCATTATAAAAGAACTGAAGACAAAGGTGATGTCAGAAGCCTGCGTGAGCGGAGGGCATCGCTTTACCAGCGATGCCCATGTTTCAAAGTTCCGGCGTTGCTCGGCTTTGGCTGCGACAGATTGATACCTGGAGGGGAATGTCGTGAGCTGGTAAACGGCACAAAGCTCAGTGCACATTATAAAATAGAATTAGTCAGGAAGGCAACAGAGTAACAGAGATTCCAATGCATTAGCGTCACCACGTTGTTTCAGTCAGCTGTGCAGCCAGTAATTACAGAGCTGGGCAAGCACAAGGAGGCGGTTCGAAAATCTATTCAAAATCAGACCCTTTTTAAGATGAGTCGGTTTTCAATGGAGAGAATTCAGGACTTGCTGTTCGATGCGAGAACAAAATCAAGCTGGAATATTGCCCAGCGTGGTGAAAGTCAGTCTGCACCGGATTTCCAGTTGCAGTTGACGCTAGCACAGGTGGTCAAAATACATGGTTGCTATGAAGAGCAGGGAGTTGCGGGACCCATCATGAAATTTGTCGCCCACGTGCCTGCCTACCAGTACCTCGGTAGATTAATCACTCGATGCAACCATATATATTAGGCTCGAATGCCCACCCCACCTGTGCTAGCCATCCCTTTGGCTGTACTGGGGCCTCAGGCAACTCGCGGACACACACCCTTTTCGATCTGCTAAAATCGCGCTATGGCTGCGATATGTGTGCAATCAATGTGCCATTTGTGCATCAGAAAAGGAGGACACCTCAATTAAAGTGACATTCACAATATCAATTAAGTACTCCTGATTCAGCCTAGTACTTAGTAGCTCACTGGCCCACATCCTGCTCGCGCCTTGTATGAAGGCCTGGTATTAGCCGAGGTGCTTACCCTTACGAATCCCAGAACCAAAGTAAATCAACTTTTTATTGATGCCGTGCTGCTATCTTTCTGCAAGCAAGCTCCGATAATTCCTTGTCGATGGCCAGATTCCATTCGCTTCTCGCTCATGTGGCTGTATTGCAGCTTCAGGCAGCCAGAGCCAGGTGTCGAGCTGCGGCCAGGCACAGGTACATCGCTTGTCTCGATGTCTGGTGGCTAATATTGTAAGGGGCTGTTGCTGGTGGCGAATCCTCGTAGGGTTTCTAACCTGTTCCTTGATATTTGTAAGTAGCTGAGCAAAAGCAAGCAAGCCTTAGCACGGAGTTGGTCGGTCAATTAAACCCGGCCGCGCCGCCCATTCCGGTACATTCATGATGCTCAGAACGTCCTGTGTCGAGCCTGGTATTACCTCGTACGTACGGAGTACATTCACGGGATAAGTCAATTAAATTCAATCATTACTCACCTAGACCAGTATTTGTAAATTCTGCTCTATCGTCGACCAATCTTGACGCACAAGTCCCCTGTAAGCCGCCTCTATTATCTGTCTAGCTGTTCCCAGTTGCCCTTGAGCAAAGTGTCCTGAATCTGGCTGAAAGCTGCGGCTGCTCCCCGCAAGGTGCACTCGCGGTTCCACCTCGTCCCCAAATCCGTCCAGCTCCTCCCTCGCTCTTCCGATCTCTCATCTCTTTCTTTCATCTCTCCAGTCCGTATTCCTCGCCTCTCCCTCTTCACCATCCCGACTGCCCCGAGCTTCATCTTGAATTCGAAGATTTGCTTTTCTTTCTTCTTCACCAAAGGGTCGGCACCATTTGACATCTGTGGATTTTCCACGAGGTCAAGGTCGACGATAGTAGCTGTCCTCCGTTCCCTGCGAGGGCGACTGCTTCTGCCGCGTAATTGCACAACTGCCTCTGCGTCGCCGCCTCATCGTGTAGCATTTAGACTCCACTGGCCGCTACCCACCACCACCACCACCACCACCACCACCCATAAATTACTGTGGTGGCTCACCTGCGATTTGTCACCGCTCTTGGAAGTGCATGCATTGCCTGACCGCTCGTCGTCCAGGTCAGCTTCACTTTCATCGTGCTTCATCAAAGCCGACATCAACACATCAACTTGCGGGTTCCACTTCATTTCATTTTGCATAGGCATCATATTGTCTTCACAAGAATGTCTTCAAATTCCCAGTCTAGCCCAGATGCCATCGTCACCATCAAGGTGACATACGATGGCGTCAATCGTCGGGTCAAGATGCCTCTTCGTGAAATGGCACCCCGAGTTCTCGAAGACCATGTAAGTCTTTTCATCGAGCTGACACTCGTCTGCCACTCAGAGCAAAGTATTCTTTCCTGCGAATGTTGCTGACAGCCTCTTTGTCTTAGATTCGAACTTTCTTGCAGATTCCCGTTGATAAGAAAATCATGATCGAGCGCTACTCAGACTCCGCTGCTGCATTTGTAATGCTTGATTCCTCCAACATGACCGTCTACAAACAGTTATACAGAGCTGCCAAGGCCAAATCAAAGCTCAAGCTCCGCGTGTCTGTCTTGCATAACAGTGAACAGCCTACTCCCAAGCTAGTCGCCGTCCAAGATGATCTAGGAGTTCCTGAGCCTGCCAACATCGACAAGCCCGAGCCTCTCAGATCGAACCCAACGCCGATGGCTTCCGCCAGCTCGTCTCAAACCATTCTGTCAAGGCGATACGATAAAAAATTGCTACAAGAAGCTGCCAGGCTCATCCAGGATCACCAAGCGGACTTCGACAACCGCATGAGACAACTCATGAAATCGACTGACGAACTTGTCAGCCTCACATCTCACATGGCTAACTGCCAGCCCTTCACCACGACCCCTGCGGTACCAAAATTGTCTGGCCCTCTCTCGCCCGTCTGCCCGGCGACGGGTGCCATGTTTGCCGTTTGTTGCAACAGCTGCGAGAAGAACATTCCTGATGCTCATTATCACTGCTCTACCTGCGATGATGGCGATTTCGATCTTTGCCAGTCTTGTGTGGGACAGGGCATCACATGCTACAGTAACGATCACTGGCTGATCAAGCGTACTATGAGTAACGGTCAGATTGTTAACAGCACCACTGAGACGATTGCTCCTAAGCCCAAGGCTGAGGCAGTCCAGTCTGAGCCAGTGAAGCCAGCTGATGACGTTACTGTGCCAGTAAGCGATCGGGTGGAAGAGGCTTCAGTGCCGACTTCTATGTCGGCTAATTCTGGATGGATGCGAACATGCAACCAGTGTTTGCAAGGTAAGCAATTTTTCTTCTTTCTCCTTTCAATTAAGAATAGGAATTTAAGTCCACTCAACATAATCATTATAGAACTCCCTGAACGCGAGTTTCTGCACTGCTCAACCTGCGAAGACTACGATCTCTGCCAGCCATGCTTCGCCAAGGACGCTTATGGTCACAACCCAAAGCATGGTTTCGTGGCCGCTGTTCCTGGTGTACAATTGCCAGCTCACATTCGTCTGAAGTTGCCTCCTGGCCGCAACCAGGTCCACCATGCCATTTGTGATGAATGCGACACCGTAAGTAGAATACTCCAAACGTCTTTGGATTTCTTCGTCTAACTTGGGTACCCCAGTACATTACTGGCATTCGTCACAAGTGTCTTGACTGCCCTGACTGGGACTACTGCAATGATTGTATCCAGAATGCGCACTCTGTGCACCCCAGCCATCGATTCGCGGCCATCTACGAGCCTCTCGTTGATCTTCATACTCGTGCGGCTGCTCAGCCCGTCCATATTGGCATTTGCTGTGATGGTCCACTATGCAGTGGCACGCTAGAGACGGACTCCTATATCTGCGGCATTCGTTACAAGTGTGCTGTATGCCACGACCTTGACTTCTGTGCCAAATGTGAAGCCAGCCCTGCCAATAAGCACAACAAAACCCACCCCTTGATCAAATTCAAGACGCCGGTGCGCCACGTGAGCGTCACCACGACGGGTGAACATCAGGGTGGAAAGCGTATGCCATCTATGGGTGACCGTCTAAGCACAAGCCCCGAAGCTACCGAGACTGCTCCGACTTCACCTACAAACGCTATCAATGCTGTCCAGACCGTCGTCGACGTCAGGCCTGTGGAGGCAACTATCCCTCCTCTACCTGCCAAGGAGCCTATGCCCGCGCCCGCTTCTGCGGAATCTTTAACACTGAAGGCTGAGCCCAAGGAAGAGGACCTCCGCGCTGTGTTTCTGCGTGACTCTGTCGCTGACGGCACCATCTTTCCACCGAACCATGTGTTCCAGCAGACGTGGGTGCTTCGTAACGAAGGCAAAACAGCTTGGCCTGCTGGGTGCTCCGTCAAATTTGTGGGGGGCGATTATATGGGCCATGTCGACTCAGCTCACCCTGCCGGCATCTCCGAACTCGTGTCTGCTTCTGAATCCACTATTTGCTATACACCTCTACTTCCAGGCCAGGAGTGCTCCTTCACCTCCTTGCTTCGCACTCCTTCGCGTACGGGCAAGATGATCTCGTATTGGCGCCTGACTACTCCAGATGGCATACGATTCGGGCATCGCTTGTGGTGTGAGATTAACGTTCGAGCTGCTGCTGCTCACGAGGTCAAGCGTAACGCTACTCCTTCAACTCAAAGTCCAGTCCCAACACCCTTAGCCGTGAAGGTTGAGCCCAACGACAGCAGCCAAACCAGCAGCATGATGATATTCCCCAAGCTCGAGAAGGAATCCCCCAGTGCTAGCATGCACGAAGAGACGCAGACCGAGTCATCTGACGCTGCGCTCAAGGATAAATACGACAAGTACGATGACGATGACGAATGGGACGCTTCGGAGGACGGCTTTATGACGGATGAAGAGTACGACATCCTCGACGCCTCAGACGAAGAGTTTCTAGAGGAGCAGCAGAAGAAGCTTCCGACGAAGTGAAGGCGCTGTGTTACTGTTTGTAAAAGTCGACCCGTATGAACTCGGGACGTACACCACCGGATCTCCTCTACAGTCATGACGGCTGATGTGTAATTTGCTCAGGTTCTTTCCTTTCACTTTTTCACTTTGTATTGTAACTGCAATATGCCCTAAGATGGGCGATTCGGCTTCTGTGTGTGCTGCTGCGGACAAGAATGATATCGATCTAGCCCAACTCGCAGTTGACGCTCAGAGGAACGGAGAATCATACCACTCATTCCACATTTATCCAGGTCATCAGATAGGACTAAATCGACCTTTTGAGTTTGTTGAGTTCAGATAAGGACGTAGAAGTCTAATCCCGCCTAATTTCTTACGATGTATAATGCAGTTTAAGGTTAATAAACCGCATGCGCATTGAAAGTACATACTTACCTAGGGCACCTGATAGTTAGTTGATGTGGCTGCCAGATTTAAAAGGTGGCAATTTTTCGAAAAGTACTGGAGCTCCCGGGCCGATCCTTTGACAGTTTTAGGAGAGTACGGTGGTGACAAGTTCCAGCATCTATCGGTTATCCATTGATCCTGTAACCGGACAGAGTCTAATAATCTCAACTATTATTATAATAACACCGATATAACTACTTAACACTGGGAAAAAATTGACTGGTGACAAGAAGTAGCAGTTGTCGCCACCTGCTACCAATTGGAGTTAATTGACAATCCCTGCAAGTGACCAGACTGCCAAAGGCATGGCCGAACCGAGGATGGTTCTAGGAGTGGGGCTTGACCGGTGTAATTGGTAGTGGCTGCACGCGGGGGACAGATTCCATCACGGGTCCGGCAACTCGAAACTCTCACTAGGACCTGTCATGTAATTTGACACTTCCGAGGCACCCCCGAGGCGTTGCTAATATAATTATTCCGTGCATACGGAGTGTGTCCGTCACCAGCCAGTGCCAGCTGCAGTTGCAGTGCCCACACCAAAACATTTTGCCGCAGGTGCGAGTGCGCATCACTCTTGCCTTCCCCAAAGGCCACACTCTCTTCTTTTCTGCTTCTTCCCATCCCGCAAAATCACCACACATCGCGCCAGGCCTAGCACGTCTGCACCTTCATCTTGTTCCTCAAATACATTGAAGCGCTGGCATATGAGACTGTTTTGATGCGAGTCGTTCTGCAGTAGCCGCTTGCCGGTCTGGCCGTTTCTCTCCCTGCTCTCCTAATAATTTATTAGCCCCAGAAAAGTTTCCTGAGCGCTCAACGCGAACCACAATCAGGTTGACACCACCCTCGACACTTCTGCACGACGGTCGTCTTTCCTGTCTCTTACTCAACACGTTACTCCGATTTTCATATTTCCTCCCGTCGTTTTGTGCTCGTTTCCTCTGCGCCGGACATAGCACGTCCCCCCCCCCCCAAATCGCATCACGGCACAATGGTGACATTTTCAATCCCAGGCGACGACGTCGCAGAGGCCACAAATGGCACACCTAGGTCCAGACCTCCGTTGCCATTCGCCAAGCGCGCATATGCAGCTGCATCACCGCTTGGAGGTTCATCAACGAAGTGCTCAGGCACCCCTCATGCCTCATCGAGTCGCAAGCTGTTGACGACACGCGACGAGATTCCGTCGAGCAGTCTCAACAACAGCTCGATAAGTACAGCGCGAAACATCTTCAGGGCATCCGCTATCACCAATAGACCTCCCACCTCTACGTTCTCCCCAAGCATTCCCAACAGTACCATGAAGAAAGTGTTTGCTCCCGGCGCTACTCCTGAGCCTTCGAGAGTTCATCGCGAATTCATAGCCCACGCCACCCCTCGTGGCATGGCTGCGAAGACAAGCACCAAAGAGCTGTTTCCAATGCGTATTGCTTCCCCACCTCCAGAATTGACTGGTGAAGTTTTGACGCAAAAAGTACCCAAGGAGTGGAATGCAAAGGGCTCAATTTACGCTGATCAATTTCTGGCACATCTCTGCCCTCCCGAGCTTGACGAAGAGCAACGCCGTCAATTTTTTTGCATACTCGATTTGAGGCGGCTGAAATATGCCGCCAACGAGATCTTCTCGAAGAAAGACTGGAAACTGAACGTCATCAACTTTGCAAAGGAGTTCGAGAAGAGTCGAAGCATCATTTTGCTGCGATATGGCCTCTATGAGTTTCAAAACGTAAAACCATCCAAAGACGTCCTTAAGCGGTGGCGACGAGAACATGGTTTGCCCGAACCAGAAGAAGAGGAAGATGCTGAGTCGACACCCTCGAGGCCAACGGCTTCCAAGAAGCGTAAGGCGACCGACGACGAGTCTACAACACCTGCCACCAAGGGGAAACGTCAAGCCATGGAAAAACCTGCCGGGCATGCTGAAACTGTTGCATCTACCTCGACACCCATGGGCAACAACAAGAGGAAGTCTTCTGTCAGCGAGGAACAGCCCGCTAAGATGCTAAAAATGACACCATCTTCTGCCAAATCGCTGTTTGAAAAGATTGCCAACAAGTCCGCTGCATCCAAGTCTACCGAAGATCCAGCTGCTGCTCCCAAGCCCAGCCTTTTCAATACGAATAAGCCTGCTACTAGCAGCAGCTTGGCCCGGACAGTTTTCACGAACGCGAAGCCCGCGGGAGCTCAAACAACCTCAACTGGCGGAAGCAATATTTTTGGGTACCTTTCAGATGCCAGCTCGGCCAAGAACAGTGGCGTCGATGCCGATGCGGAGAGCGAATCGGATTCAGATCAAGATGGAAACCAGAAAGCTGGACAGAGCGACGAACCTAGCGTCGCTGCTAGTGGAATTGGTGCTACTGGTTCGCAGACTGGATCTGATCTGTTCGGAAAGAAACCTACGTTACCTGCCCCTGGCCTGGGCGCTGGCCTGTCCAGCGCGCCTGGCACTCGGGAGAGCACGCCAGGTCGCAGCATATTTGACCGTGTCACCAAGGGCAGCGATGGCCAGCCCGTTCGTGTCGAAGAAAGGGTTGAAGAAACGGAAGCAGAACCTGAGGCAGGGGTCAAGCCTGACTCTCAGGTTGATTCTCAAGCTGAGTCCGTCCAGGAGAAACCTGCCGTCACGGATCAAACCTGGAACCCCACCACTACGCCCATTAAATTTGCGCCAACCACGATGTCAGCAGCGTCGAACTCACTCCTCGGTAATGGATTTGGGAACTCTGCCAGCTCCAGTTCCGCCCCTAAGACGACTGCTCCATCTAAAATATTCGGTTCTGCGCAACAAGATGAGCCTGTAAAGAAGGACTCCTCTAAGGAAGCTGCTAATGGCGATCAGGCTAGTAAGGATGGCGGCGAGTCGGATAAGGAAAACGAATCGCAGCCTGCCAAGAAGGCCCTCTTCGATACCAGGCCATCAGTGCAGCCGACATTTGGCTTAAATAGCTTTGGCGTTAAGCCGGGGGCAGCTTCAGGACCCTCCAAGCTTGCCGAAACGAGCGCAACACCCAGCCTCTTTAGCCAAGCGAGCAAGCCTGCAGAAACCGCCCCGTCGTCTACTCTTTTTGGAGCTAAGCCTGCTGAGACAAACGCATCGTCTGCGACTGAAACCCCTGCTGCGACATCTCTGTTCGGCAGTGTCACTTCAAAGGCTGCATCAGAGTCGACGAATGCTAACAGCCTATTCGGTGCCAAGCCACCTAGCACGGCTAGCAGCTTGTTTGGTAGTGTTGCTTCTGCCCCTGCCAAGCAATCTCTTTTCGGAGCTTCCTCTTCAGCAGCAGCTGGGTCTGCCGCAGCCAAGACGGACACGCCAAAGCCGATTGCGGCTACCACAGCGCCCACAATCGGTGACTCAAGGCCGCTTTTTGGTGCACCCAAATCTCCGCCTGCTGCCGAGGCGAGCAACAACTTGTTTGGTAGTCCCATGAAGCAGGATGACCCATCACCTGCCAAAAAGAAGGTCCCCAGTGCGGGAAGCAATGGGGGCTCGGTGCCGACATTCAGCTTTGGCGCTGGCGGCCAACCTGCAGCTTCTACAGGCAATCTTTTTGGAGCTGCTTCGACCCCGACACAAACCGGCAGCTCCTCAGGTCTCGGTTCTATTACCTTTGGCGGCACCTCGTCAACAACAGGATCTGGTTCTGGAGGCTTCAACTTCAATTTTGGCGGCGGCTCATCAGCATCAACAACGTCTGGTACAGCACTTAATAATCCGTTCGCCTCTGGTGGTACTATCGGCAACGCAACAACATCTGCTGCCCCCTCGAGTGGAGGCATGTTCACCTTTGCGGCTGGGTCATCAGCACCATCTGGAGCCTCGTCACCATTCCAATTCGGCAGTGCCAGCGGCACCGCGTCTGCGCCGTCCACAGGGAATAGTGGCGGCTCTCTCTTCGGAGCAGCAAAGCAAGGTAGCAACAATGCCGCCCCCATTTTCGGCGGCGCTGCGGGAAGTGGCAGCGCCCCGTCTTTCAATTTCTTGGCTGGAGGCGCTGCGTCAAATGGGGCTGGTTCCGTGTTTGGTTCCAATCAAGCTGCCCCGGCCTTCAACCTCCAGCCGCCAGCTGGTGGATCTACAACCACTGGGACCAGTAAGTCTCCGTTTCCGCGCCGGAAAATAGCGCCGCTAAAGCGACGGGTGTAGACTCTCCCCTGAACCTCGGCTCTAGCCTGGCTACTACGCCAGCTGCAGGGACCCCGGAGCCTTCAGCTCAAACGGATATAGCAAAGAACGGCGACGCCAATGAAGAGGGCGAAAAGCATGAGCAGATCAATCTGGCCGATGCCGTTGATGTAGAGGAAGAGGTACTGCATGAAGTCCGAGCCAAGGTTCTGAAGTTCATTCCGGCTTCAGAAAAGACGGATGATGGGGACGACAGGCCTAAATCGAAGAGCCCCTGGTCGACCCAAGGCGTGGGTCAACTGCGACTGCTGAAGCATAAAAAAACAAAGCTCGTGCGACTACTTCTGCGAGCTGAACCACGTGGCCATGTCGCTCTCAATCGCGCCGTTTTACCCAACATGACTTACAAGACCGATGAAAAATATGTGAAGCTGACCACGTCCAACGAGAAAGGCAACGGGTTGGAGACGTGGATGGTCCAAGTCAAGACTAAGGATCTGGCCAAAGATCTAGCCGAAGTGTTGGAAAAGAACAAGGAATCGAACGAGGCTTGAAACATTTAATACGCATGGGAGAAGAGGGAAAACAACAAAGAAGAAGAAATAAGTAAAATATTTGTTCACATTGTGAAGAGCGACAGATGCCAAACTTTCATTTGGCATGTAACTGGCAAGGTATCGGTGGCATCCATCATCAAAGGCGTCGTTTAGAGTATTGTAATTACAACTGGTTATCTGCGGTATTTTCAAAAGAATAGGCGTTTCTGGACGCATTGTATTATAATTCTTCTATTGAGAAAGGAGGCAAGATGAGCTAGCTACAACATATTTTCGTGTATCAAGAGGATGCGTCGAATTTCAACCTTATATACCTAATTATGGCAACGGGCATATTGGCTGTTCAGCGCTTGAGATCAAAGCGATGGGGAGGACTCTTGCTTCAAGATGTAAATTTGGCTGTGTTCTCTAGTTCTTACTTGGGCGTTGATCAAATATGAATACCATATTGGCATTGCATACCATTATGTGTTATTCATGTCCGTAATTCCATACTGCTTAATAGTTGTTGAAGCTCGTAACGGTCTTGGAAACGGCCAATTGAAAGTGAAACGCGGGGGCGGGGTCCGTCGAGCTTGCAACCAACGGTCGCGTGTCGTCGCGTCTCTCCCGGTCTGGTACAGCAAAGAGCTAACACGTTTCTCTTCATTTTGTTTTCTGATGTTCTCTCAAGAGCCTGTAGGGACAAGTCTGACTGTCAGCTTTCATCATGCCTCGGTATGCGTTACTCCTCCTCGCCCGGCGATGATTGGCACATGCTAACGAATTGTTGTGTCGAAGAGAGATAATCACTATTCAGGCTGGGCAGTGCGGTAACAGCAGTGCGTATACCACATCCGATGCCGACTCTTGAAATCGACGTGATGAATAGAGCGTTGATTTAGTGCTGATGTGTGATGATGTAGTTGGCAGTCAGTTCTGGCAACAGCTGTGCCTGGAGCACGGCATCAGCCAAGATGGTAATCTTGAAGATTTTGCAACAGAAGGAGGTGATCGGAAAGATGTTTTCTACTACCAGAGCGACGATACGAGATATATTCCACGAGCGATTCTTATCGACCTTGAGCCTCGAGTACGTTTGATTTCTCTCACGAGACGGGATTGCCGCGTCTTGTGGCTCCTCGGATGCTCTTGTTTTTTTTTTTTTAGGGGGGGGGAGCAATCCTCGCTTGCGGAATGTGCATGGCTAACGTGCCTGTTGCCGAACTACAGGTTATAAATGGCATTCAAACGGGGCCATACAGAAACATTTACAACCCCGAGAACTTCTACGTCGGCAAAAATGGAATGGGCGCGGCCAACAACTGGGGTGATGGGTACCAATCCGGCGAGGCTGTCTGCGAGGATATCATGGAGATGATTGACCGGGAGGCAGATGGGAGCGACTCATTAGAGGGATTCATGATGCTTCATTCTATTGCCGGCGGTACAGGCTCAGGACTAGGTAGCTTCATGCTGGAGAGGCTGAACGATCGATTCCCGAAGAAGATCATCCAGACGTATTCAGTGTTTCCCGATACGACCAACTCGGGAGACGTGGTTGTTCACCCATATAATAGTATCCTGTCAATGAGGAGGCTGGTGCAGAATGCGGATTCTGTCGTGGTGCTAGATAATGGCGCACTGAGTCACATTGCTGCCGACAGGCTGCATGTGCAGGAACCGAGTTTTCAGCAGACGAACCAACTGGTATGTCGTGCTTTGAGATTGACTTCAGAGATGCATTGCTGATTTTCTGTCATTGTTGTTGTTGTTGTTGTTGTTGGAAAATAGGTGGCTACGGTCATGTCGGCCAGCACAACCACACTGCGATACCCAGGGTACATGCATAACGATCTCGTCAGCATTCTGGCCTCCCTCATCCCGACGCCAAGATGCCATTTCCTCATGACGGCATACACACCCTTCACAGGAGATCAAGTCGAGCAGGCCAAGACGGTGCGCAAGACCACGGTTCTTGACGTCATGAGGAGACTGCTCCAACCGAAGAACCGCATGGTGTCCACGATTCCCGGCAAGAAGAGCTGCTACATTTCCATTCTGAACGTCATCCAGGGAGAAGTCGATCCCACCGATGTGCATAAGAGCCTCTTGCGTATTAGGGAGCGCCGGCTCGCAACCTTTATCCCCTGGGGGCCCGCCAGCATCCAGGTCGCTTTGACGAAGAGGAGCCCGTATATCCCTATGAGCCACAGAGTCAGCGGCCTCATGCTCGCTAATCATACTAGCATTGCCACGGTGAGAAATCTCCCCTTTACGGTCATGGTTTGAGGGGAAAAAAGCTGATTTTTTGTGTGTGTGTGTGTGTCCACAGTTGTTTAAGCGTATTGTCAAGCAATATGATGGCATGCGCAAGCGCAATGCCTTCATGGAAAGTTACAAGAAGACGGCGCCGTTTGCGGAGAATCTCAACGAGTTTGATGAGGCGAGGGAGGTGGTGGGTGACTTGATTGCTGAGTATGAGGCTGCTGAGGATGCGGACTATCTTAGTCCTGATGCGGGGGATAAGGCCTCTGAGGGCGATAGACGGATGGCCTAGATGAAGTGGGTTTTTTTTTTTTTTTCCGCGTTTGAAATCTTATGGGCGTTTGGGGCATCGAGACATGTGAGATTGATATGATTTAATTGACTTTGTATTTTAGGCGGGTGGTTTGTTTGTTGTGAAGCACGAGCATGCGTCGGCTATAACTATTGACGTGTATGAAGTTGGCTTGTGTTCTCCGTCGTGCTAAGGACCGTCTTGGAGGCCATAGGAGATACTTTATCCGTTCGCAATTTCTATAGTTTACTCTAGTCTATAGTACGTTATTTCCTCATTGACTTTCCATCATCGTGCATGCGGCTCTCAAGATCACAGCGAAACATTCTCGGGACATTCCTTCCTACTTTTAGCAACAATCCTGCCAAGAAGAATACAAGGGAAAAAACAAGGGTGACAAAATAGATACATCCAAGTCCAACTTCTGTACATTGGGAGCAAGAATTGACCCCGAGAGGTGACCAGTAACGGAGACTTAAGAGTAATCTACTTCCACAGAACCCATTTCCTCACCGTCAAGCTCGAGAGAAAAGGTCATCATGGCGGATTTAAGGGTCAATACAAGATCAAAGCATATCTCGAAACCTAACTTCCAATCAGTCCAGTCTATCGTTTGACTTCGTCATCACTGCTTTTTACTGACATCGTCATTCTCCAAGTACTAGACACGAGGCCTTTATTGGGATCATCCCACAGGTCCGCCATGGGAAAGTTGACGAAATATTCTTCATCTGGGTCACCCCTGAAGGCTCTTTTGACTTCTTGATCAAACTGCTTCTCAGCCAAGTACCATGCCTTGCTTTTTTTCAAGGTAATCCATTGCTGGTCCCCAACGAGCTCTTGCACGGCCGTGGCGAAACGTTGATTGAGACCTAGGGAGCCGGCCATGCCTCCTGATGTGCTATCAGCAGCCATGACAATTTAATGAAGGTGATGTGGCTTACCTGTGCCGGGAACAATTTCCTTTAGTTCAAGCTTAGGCACTGTAGTCTTGATTTCATAAGAGATCAGATCCACTGTGCCACCTCCAGCGTCACAGACGACAAATGTGTCATTTTTCTTCATGCTAAAGTCTAAGGACTTTATGGAGTACAATGCTGCAGCCTCTGGTTCCTTCACGACTGTAACAGGATCTATGCCGGCCAATCGAGCAGCCTAGAAGAGAAAAATTAAGCAAACTGATCTGCCCGAATCAGGGACTTTGTCATACACACCTGAAGGGTTGCATCCTTGGCAGCATCAGTCCACACGGCGGGAACTGTTGGTGCTAATATCAGACTATGTACCCGGCAGAAAGTATGAGACCAACATACCAGTCAAAACAAACTCTTTCTTGCAGAGTTCCATGTACGCCTGTGGAACTTTCTTTGAGATTTCCCCCAGGGCGTGTTCGTAGGCGGACCTGATGAAGTCTGAAGCTATCTCAATGGGCTTCTTTGGGAGATTTTGAATGTTTCTCTTCATATTCCCAAGGGGGAGATAAGAAGGTTTCTTTTGTCCGGGATCTAACATCAGCTTTATGCCAACGATGCCACCTTTTGTCCTGTCGACGGATGCACCCCACTTGAATTTCTGAAGATTTCCTTTCTCGTAGTCGATAGTGGTCGGGATCTTTGGTGCAGTGCGACCATGGTTACCTAATAAAATACCATAAGAAAGTGAATCTAATCATAAACCATCTGAAAAAGAGTGTCTCACCAGGCCAATCCATGATGGCAACAGGCTTGGCGTCTGCATGGCTCGCGAAGCAATATGCCACTCCAGAGTATGTCGTTCCAAAATCCAAGCCGATGATCAGTTTCTCTTCTGAGTCCATGGCTCTTAGCGGCAACGTCAGTCTGCTTCCAGACTGTGCAGACATGTTCTCAATGAGATTACCCTTGAGTCTTGATCTAGTTGAGCAGAATATGAAGGACAACAAGGGACAGAACAGGGACAGAACAGGGAAAGAGTGAGATTTAAAGAAGCAAGAGCGTAAGAGTGAGTCGTGCTATCCGCGCAGCAGAAAATTGCTATTCGCGAAGAAGTTTCACTTAACTTCTACTGGCACACCCTCTGTGAATTTATATAGGACGCGCTAGAGGCACTAAAATTATTAATACAATTAATGAAGATACTGATTGTACGTAGATGAATAGCTAATTTAGTGATAGAGAGAGAAGAGAAGTGCATTAGCAAAATTAAGGAGCGGGTGCCTAAGCTGACAACTTGTTTTCATCTACAAACGTAAGGGTGGCGCAGTGAATCTGGAAGCTCACAACAAACGGAAAACCTGACTTCACTCTCAGACAAACACAACTTATCCGGTTCACAAGATTCTTATTGGATGTAAAATTTGCTGTAGCACCTGGAACGTCATCTTGGCTCTGTGTTCGTATAAGGCAGCCTGCCTCCCTCCGGCAAAAAATCTAATGACGGATTTTTACATTCCTCCAGACATACTTGCCCCAGCTCACTGCACATGTTTTGATCATAACTCCAAAATATACTCATGGGGTGGTCTGGCCTGTGGTCTGGCCCATGGTCTTGGATCCTTAAAGGCTTAATGACGTTTCGGGAGTGCCAACCGCTTCACCAAAACAAAACTTCAGGGCAGACGGTTGACAAAGACCTGAAGCACGAGCTAGACGATATTCGCGGTTTTTTATCATCCGCATTCAAGAAACAACATGAAGCACTTCAAAGTCTCCCTGGCAATGTCTGTAAAGAGTGGTCCAAGGTAAGAAGAGCACATAACAAGATCGAGACACATCATTTATTGGTTCTAACCTTATGCAGGCTCAAACTGGGTTTGAACAGCAATTGAGAACCAAAGAAAAGGAGATATCTCGGCTGGAAAAAGGACTTCAGAAATTGAAAGGAGATTTACAAGGCGAAAAAGACAACTTGAAGTCTGTCGAGGCTGAACTTGCAAAGAAGAACACCCAGGTCCGACAACTTGAAGACGAGAAATGTAAAATGAGAGAAGTCATTCTCAACAACGCTCCACCACAAAAGGTTTCGGATGATAGCATCAAACAGCAGTTTGCCAGTTTGCGGCAGCACATCCAAGCAATTGCACACTCTCCTGTGTTGGAACTCGCACAGACGGTTCTCAACTTTGGCCGCCCAAAGTCTTGGATAGAGGAGAACTTTCAAAAACCGTTCAACTCATATAACTTTACAAACCGAATTTATCTGCTCAGGTCAATCATATACTTGATTCTTCATGATAAGATTCTTGATAGAAAAGTGTTTGGCGCACCATCTCGGTACACTTCCCAATATCGGCCAGAACTATCACTAGAAGAATCCTTGGGTATTTTTGAAACCTATCTGGAAGAAAAAAAAGGTAAGGGAATCAGGACTCGACATCTTGGGCAAAACCTAACTTGTTGCAGTACCGCTCAGGACTATTACTGATTGGAAGTTGGCCACGTTCAAAAGTATCGAGGCCATCGATACTGGCTCAGACAATACCTGTGCTCGAAGTCTCGTCTGTGACTATCTTAGGCCTTTGATCAAGACAACAGCTCCTGCAAAAGACGTTGAGAAACTCAAAATCGATATTGAACGGGTTTGTGAAGAAGCGTATCAGCTTCGACTCTTGATGCGCAGATCTGATGACCAGTACTATTGCAAAATTCCCCAGGGCGGGACGAACATTGACACACATGGGGACAATGTCGAAGTACAGGGAGTTGTTGGTCGTGGCACTCAATATAATCAAATTGCGCTCTGTCTCTGCGGAGCCTTGTTGAAGGACAGTTTAATGCAGGACACTGAAGCTCGTGTGATCTTGGAACCTGCCCACGTTATCGTGTATGCAAAAGAATCCTGAAGGCTTTCAGTAGAGGAGATTTGTGTCTTCATTTTGTTCTTGGCTTTCTCTTCACTTGGTTTCCTTTTTTAAAGAAAAAACTTCCGCAAAGTGACCTATCGACCAGGCTGAACCAAAAATTTCGTCAAAAGTGGTTAAGTTTATAGAATACACGTAGATCCCTGGCTAATTCAGGTTGGGCGTAACAGATTAATATTCAGAGCACTTCGGCCATCGGCTAAACCCCGCTTACCGGGTATAACTGGCGGGGGAATAGAATCTGAACCTGAACCTGACATGGAGATTGGCATACGTGTACTTGCCCCAATGTCCGGCAACGGTTCTGAGTATTACAAAAAACTCTTCGAGCAAGAGCAAAGGAGACGCGAGGAGGCAGAGGAGGACGCAAGACGCGAGAGGCATCGAAACCGCCCGACCGCTTTCGTCGAACTCCTGCATCAGTGCCACAAGCTACTGTCGCTACCGCTGAAAGCTGATGACCCATCTCGCTCGACCACCGGATCGATAGCGCTTCCCAAAGGGAAATACTGCCCGACGCGAATAGAACCATGGATTGACTGCCCCGGCCTGCACCAGCAAATCTATGACTCCGTTCGCCGCTATCTGCAGCCGGAAAATGGAGACGCACCACGCCTGTTCTCGTCCCGAATCGAATTGGAAGGCCTGTCTCGACGGATCACGAGCCTTGCCATCGGCAGTGAACAAGGACTAGAAATATATGAGCGATTTGCCGTCGACAATCATGTTGGGGACATAATCGCAGAACTATGCAAAATACCCGCTGCTCGAGAAGAATTCAGACTTGGGAGAGGAGTGCGGTTTGACAATCATGTAAATTCGTTGGAACAGACTCACTATGCCGAAATCGCAGCAAGCCAGCCATCTCGCATCCACCGACCAAGGCCAGACGATTTCTGCATCCATGTCGTCGACGATACGACGAATGCCCTCCTTACTTCAGGCGAATACAAGCCACCGCACAAACTCCCTACGAGAATGATACGTTTGGGACTTCGGCCGATGAACCTGTGGGATGAAATGGTTGGATCTGAGACAACCCCTACGGGCGAGATGGAAAAACTCAGATACAGCGCGGAGCGGCTTGTCTCCTCCGCCATTGTTCAGCAATACCATGTGATGATACAGGAGGGCCTGGAGGTCTCCTATGTGACGAACGGTTTCTGCGACATTCATCTGTGGGTTTCTCACGATGATCCAAGCACTCTACACTACTATTTGTACGACCCGAACAGGGAAGTAGACCCAGGAGATTGTACTCTGCTGGAGCCGAGGACAGCCATTGCCAGAAGGCTATGTCTCTGCCTGTTGAGCTGTGGTTATCCCATACGTAGTCAAGAGTGGCGAGCCGCAGCACGAGACCAGCTACGGATTTGGCAGACAAATTTCGATCATGTGCGTTCTCAGATCCCGCAAGCTGAGCTGGACAACCCTTTTCTTCACTCTGACCGTTCCGATCCCGACCATGAGAGCCCGGATCCCAATTCAGAATACCAGCCATCCTCGCCTCCACCAATGGAATCACCGACGACGGAAGGTCGACGGGTGCCAACGAGATCGACTTGTCGTGCGTCACTAGAAGCTCAGCGGCAGCGTGCAGAATCGTCGGACTCATCAGGATCAGACACGGGTCCAGCAGTGGCACAGCGCAAGCGTGGCATTAGCCAAGTCTCTCCCTCTGCACAACGGTCATCACGTTCACGAGGTTTTGAGGGCGGTAAAGGAAATCCTCCAGGACAACACGACGCAGAGTTTTGCACGCTGCATTGTTTGCTTGGTCTGCAACGCGGAGGCGTTCTTGATGATAAATGTCCAAATATAAGACTTCACCAACAAGACGAAAAGAACAAAACACACCCCGTTACTGCGGAGCAGCTGGTGCGGTCACTGAAGGAGCAGCTGGGCCGGGATCTCGATCGAAATTGTACGCCGTTTGGGCGCTGCGGGCGATCTGGCGCACCGTTCAAGCTAACTTGTGCTGCTTACGGCTATACCGTGGTCGGCAAAGGAACGACCACAGATTGGTGGCCAGAAGTTGCCCGTGAGGCAGACGCTTACCGGATATTGCAAAAAGCCCAAGCCTCTGCGGTGCCCATCTTCCTTGGGACAATCGACTTATCAAAGATGTACTTTCTTCACGGAGCGGGAGAAATCCGACACATGTTAGTCATGGGCTGGGGAGGTGAGAGCCCGGGAGATATTCGTGCGGGATCGGAGCTTTGGGGAGAACTAAAGCGGTCAGTCAGGGAAATTCGCCGGCTGGGCGTCATTCATGGGGACCTTAGACGGGAAAATATCCTGTGGAACACTGAGGTCCGTCGGATCTTGATTATCGACTTCCACGAGTCCAAATCAGTTCCGCAGCGCACAATACAACAATTACGACGGGCGAAAAGGCCATCTGGCGGATCAGCAGACGGTATCGAGACACGGCAGCCGAAGCGGCCGCGAGTTTTGTGATTGCCTTACTCACTGTCTGCCGAAACGACCTACGCTGCTATGGAAAGGTTATGATCAGCCTTTGGTCCTGCCGTGCTAACCCTATTATCGCAACCCCGACAAACCGCGAAACAACAGCAGCTCCTACCACTTCGGCTCTCGCCCTTTCTGAGGCTTTATCATCCCTGTGTCGTGGCGACGAGGGTTTATGTTGGCAGGCATTACGGCGTCGGTCACTCTGAGCGGGTGTATGTCACTTATGGTGGTGGGTCGGAGACCGTAACCAAGATGATATTTAGATGAATCGCGATATTCAAAGTAAATAATCGTGCTGGAGACTGGCTAGCTATCCATTCGAGGGGGTGAAAAATTAGGGCGTGTATATATACGTTGGCGCTCACTCACCTGAGCGGTGAGCATTGTCCAATTGACCGGCCGACCGTTCCGCGGCCTGTGTGTAATAGAAGCATTGGAGAAATACAGCTTGTCTACATCTACTACGCAGTGACTTTCTCTATATTCCCCAAAGTGCAAGTGGGTGGATAGCTCAGCTCGCCATGGTTGACATGATATAGAGGTGTTTTCTTTCAGTTCACCCAGTCGAACTGCTCGGCCAAGTCTGAGGTGTGCAATCCAAAGTACTTGAATACAAGTGTATTTGGCATGCCTAAAAGATGCTATCTTCGCTGCGTGGGCTCGCTGAGGATGAATGGATGGATAAACGACGGATGGTGGATGATGACTGATGTCTGATGTCTGGTTGGGCTGGTATGGCAAAGAAACGCCGTATCAGATGCATTGCCCATGTGATCAGTCTCTCGCTTCACAATCACCTGCTTACCTCATCTGACACAATATGGCTTCTCACGAGACTCAAAACCTCGAGTTGAAAAATATTTTAGCTGCTGTTTCCCAGCTCAACATCGGCGGAAACGCCCCATTTTTTGACGAGTGTCGTGTCTTCAAGCTCAGCTTCAAAACCAAGCGAGCGTTGCTATTCGCATCCCACATCCATCCTACAGAGAATAGCAGCTATGACGGCACGATCGCTATAGTTCAAACTGAAGTTCGCATTCTTCAAACACTCGAGGAAAAGGGCTTTTTCTGGGCTCCGAGATGCCGTGGAGCTAGCCTGACTTTCGATAATCCGGTCAAGCACCCGTTCATCGTGTTAACTTGGGTCGGGGGCTTCCCATTAATTTGGGATGAGGAATATAACATCAAATGGTATATAGGGAATACTACCGCTATATGTTTGTCCGCTACTAATAACAAATCATAGCATTATCGACTGGGGTTTTGCAGCGTTGGTTCCAATTGCCAGAGCTGCTATCCTTCCCCATTTTCTGTGGCCGAACGACTCGGCTACACTTGCCCCAAGCCTGACCGTCCTGAAAGACAGGCAGGCTTATATTGGCTGTTATTGTCTTGGTAGATTCTACTTAAAACAGTCTTGAACCCCGATATGGAGGACAACGAGGGAAGAACACCTTGGCATTATGCGGAAGATTCGGCAAAGGAGGAACAGTGCATAGTTGACGAGCACTGAGCCGTCAGAACACTACAAATCCTGCCAGACCTCGACTATGAGGTATTGATGGATTATAGCGCCGTTGGGCGCAAGTGAAATGAGCAGTTATAGAAACAATGGCTTTACGGATCACCAGATGTTCGGGTTCACTGGGGACTCAGTGAACACTAGGTGAATTATGTAGTATATAGACACCACCCAATTTTTCACCTCTCCTAGATCGATAGATAGCCAGCCTTCAACACACGACCATTTACCTGAATATTACGATTCATCTAAATGTCATTTTGGTTACGGTCTACACCCATCACCATACGTGCCTCGGACCTACCCTATATACCATGATAAGGGATACCGCGAATGTTGCCCAAGTTGCAGTGGTAGATTGGTACCTCTTAACAATATAGAGTTATATTTTACTGTTCGAGAATATAGGCTCTCTTGCGTCTTACGTAGCGAATTTCCAATTCGAAACTAGGATATTAACTAGCTATTCAACTACACTAGTTTTTTTGAGCGCGTCAACACGCAGCAACGGATTTTTGAATACGCAGCAGCAACTAGGCACAGTGTACATTGTACAGTGACGTTGGTAGTTTTACGCTTACCAAGGTTTTGCGTTGCACAGACGCGCTTAAATAGCATAGGTACCTACTATCATAGTCAATTATAGTGCAAGCCTAAGTCCCTAGCAAGTTAGATTGAACGTTTCTATTTCAGACCTTAGTTGAGACTGACCTCAAGGAGCTGCAGGTACGTGAGGGAGGGACTTCGTCCCCCATCTGGGTGCATTCAACAGCTGACGCTTTGCTTTGTATACTACCAGCACTTTAATAAGCACAACGCTTAAAACCAATGAAGAGATGGAATATCTCGTTCCTGGCCGGTGCACTACGATCTCGATGACAACCAGGTACGTATCGTAAATGCCTCTTGCTGTGGACCACCGGAGCTTTCCTCCGGCCACTCTAGTTAGTTAGCCGGTTTCTTTATGCGTCCTTGACGTCAGCGGGGCAGGAAAGAGCATGTCCAGGCACAATCGCCATAAATGAAGACCATAAAAGCAAAGAAACACACAAAAGTTGACCAATTCATCTCTCACCATACACCAAGCTTTGAAGCATCCCGCGTGAAATACCCCGGACAAAATCGTAAGCCAGTCTCATATCCATCCCCCCAGACATCACGCATCACGCTAATGCATGAGCCCAATGCAGGTACAAAGACAAACACTGAATCCACGATGACCCAGTCCAAGACAGACAAGATTGCTGAGGTCCAGGCCAACCTGCCTCTGCCTGAACAGCCTCCTACTGCTTCGGACTGGCAATCAGCGGATGCCCGCAACGTGAACGTCGGTTCAGGCAGGGCTGAGGCCTCCATTGGTACGGACAAGGGTGCAGAGTCTGGATTGCGAGAGCCTGCTACCAAGGGGGAGACGGACCTGAGCGACATTGGACGTACGGACAGGAAGTAGATGGGTGGTAAATGAAAATTTCATGTTGTCATACCATACTGGACTCTAAGTGAAATTGATGACTTGATGAACACCATTCAGCCGTTGCATGTTGACATGGCTAAGTTCAGAAAGAAAGATTGCAATCCTCACACGACGCTGGCTTGTGACTTTGAACTTGAATGTTGTCATACTCCGTAGTCCGTACATATTTTCTGCCTTAGGAGCCCGGTTAGTGCCAGCTGAGTGCTACCTCCTGCCAAATACCCGTTCTCCGATTGGCCCAAGCTCAAATCCCATCGCAAGCTTCACATCCAATATCCAACCCCATTCCCACAACCAGTCGCCCTCCCATCTCGACCTCAGAAAAAAAAAAAAAAAAAAAAAAAAAAAAAAAAAAAACGAGGCCAGACAAGGTTTCCCACCGTCGAACCCACAAAGACGGTTTATGATCCGTCGCACATTCGCCGCAATGACCGAACACGCACCCAAATATCCCAAAATCGGCACCCACAACGGCCACTTCCACGCCGACGAGGCCCTCGCCGTGCACATGCTGCGCATGCTGCCCGCCTACAGACACAGCCCGCTCGTTCGCACCCGCGACCCGAGCCTCCTCGACAGATGCCACACGGTCGTCGACGTAGGCGGCGAGTACGACGCCCAGCGCCACCGCTACGACCACCACCAGCGCGACTTCAAAACCACCTTCCCCGGCAAGAACACCAAGCTGTCCAGCGCGGGCCTCGTCTTCCTGCACTTCGGCAAGGCCATCGTCGCGCAGAAGCTCGGCGCGAAGGAGGACGCCCCCGAGGTAAGCCTCCTGCACAGCAAGCTCTACGAAAACTTTGTGGAGGCGCTGGATGCGCACGACAACGGAATCTCCGTCTACGACCCGGCGGCCATTGCGGCGGCCGGGCTGGAGAAGCGATATAGCGACGGCGGGTTCACCCTGGGCGCAGTGGTCTCGCGGTTAAATCCCAAGTGGAATGATCCCACGCCTTCTGATCCTAGGCTTGCGCAGGCAGTCGAGGATGAAAAGTTTTGTCAGGCCAGTAAGCGCATTGGGGAGGAGTTCGAGCGAGATCTAGACTATTACACCACCGCGTGGCTACCTGCTCGATCGATTGTTCAGGAGGCCTTCGCTAAACGAACCGAGTTTGATCTGGAGGGGAGGATTCTGGTGTTCGAGGGTCAGTCGGTGCCCTGGAAGGACCACCTCTACAGCCTGGAAGACGGCAAGCCTTCCGTGTTGTATGTGTTGTACCCCGAATCGACTTCTCCGGGAACGAAATGGAGGATTCAGTGCGTACCCGAGTCCAAAGATAGCTTCGGCAGTCGAAAACCTCTGCCTGAAGCATGGAGGGGCTTCCGTGATGAGGAGCTAGACAGGATTTCGGGCATTTCAGGCTGTGTGTTTGTTCACGGGGCTGGCTTCATCGGAGGGAACAAGACATTTGAGGGGGCCAAGGAGATGGCAGTCAAAGCATTGGCTTAGGCCTAAGGATTTATAACGACAAGGGAAAGCTGAATAATACCACAGTTCAAGTGCAGAATAGAGCGCAGAATCTTAGCTACCCGAGCAACAAGTAAATTGATTACTAGTAACACATGTATGTCATTGCGCATGCAACTTTTTGACGATACCAACCAAGGTCTGCAGTGACGCCTTTAAGTGCCTTGAAGACCTTGGAGGCTCAGGTCTGGTACGCAAACCTTTCGTCTCAGCGCTCTATTCAGGCAATTGCGCAAATCTTGTACTTGAAGTAAGATCATTGACAGAGTGCGGCATTCAGTCCAGCTTGAGACAACTTCTTCCTCTTGGTATCCAGGGAACTGCTACATTGTCAAATTTGATTCGCTTGATTCGCGCATGGCGCTGACCGCAAGAAATATCCTTTAATCTTCCGACGTTTGACATGTTGAAAAGACAAGAATGGGTGAACATGCAGTGACTAGCGAATAGTCTTTGCAATATTTGTGTTGACTTGTTTTTTTTTTTTTTTGTTTTCGCCTGACACCAAATTGTGGTGACTCTGGTGACTAGCACCTGTGCCGTGATCCAACGCATCCTCTGCGAAGCTTGTGTGTGACAAAGAAAAAGCGAATGGTCTTGAGAGCAAAATTCCCACCATATTACTGTTTCGTCTCAAATGTGTCGTGGCATGAAGATCAGGAAATTCATCCTGGACTGGAATAAAACTGCCCAATGATATCACTTATTGCATGAACAGATCTTCCCATCGTGTGGGCTTGTGGACTATCGTCGAATGGGGATCCCTTCGTTTGACTGGGCCGGCGCGGCAACTGGTGCATTTCCCTTACCTGAAGTAGCATTTGCATCATTTTCTGCTTTCGAGCCTTCCTCTGTAGCGCTAGTCTCGCGATTGAGAAAACTGCTTTCTTTGACAGGGCTGCCTGCTTGGATGCCTGCGATGGATCCGTGATGGCTATGTTTGGGGACACTCGCTCCATTGTTCACGGGTGATGAGAGGTGAGGGATGTTCTCGGGCACAGGGTGCTCGGAGCCTACAGCTCCAGCATCGACTCCGTCTCCCTTTCCAGCTTTTGACATGGCGTAGTCTCCAGAGTCGAAATATTTACGATCCTTGAGATGCTTTGCGAAATGGTCCGATCGAGAGGGTAACTTGCCATAGAGACGGAACAAGCGCTGTTCCTCGGGAGACAGCGACTATGATAGAGCGCAATGCGTTAGCATAATTTCAGAAAACGAGTTGGACGATGATTCATTTTCTTTGAAACTTGGAGATCGGAAGCCGCAGGTGTCGCTCTTGTTGACTGTACCATGTCGCTCAGGCACATTCAGTTACCTAGGCCAAGCGCGGGGTGACATTGTCACATAGAGAAGCGGACATTATAGGGATAGAAGAATGGTAGGTAATAATGCTAACCTTGACGTCGACTTTGTTCTTTTGATGAGGGTTCATTGTTTTGGTGTAGGACTGTCGAGCGGCCTTGCGATGGTCACTATTCGTGTCAGACGATACGGAGTCCGAAACGAGAAAAGCGGTCCTTGAGCTAGCCGCAGCTGTTAATGGCAGGTTGGTGCAGCTTGAGGCGAGCGACGAACTCAGAGTGGCAATGGCGACCCGGAATTCGGAATAGGAAACGTCAAGTTGTGCTGTGTCATGCGAGCGATATCTTCCAAGGTTCTTAATCTTGCAGGGCTGAAAACTGCAAGTCCCCCTTAGAAGAAAGAAAAAGAGCTGGAGGGGGAGTTTTGGTCTGGTGACAGGAAGTGTCTGGTGCCAGAGCGAGAGTGACGCGGGCCCTGCTTTGCTGACATCAATATGTACTTGAGGTACATGGGTACATGCCAAGGTGGGTGCCTTGGCGGGCAGGCCGGGGCCACTTGGGCAGCCAAGCACTAAGAAGCACTACTCCGTAGTCCGTTCGCACCATCGCACCATGAAGATGGAACACTGAAGCTTTCCCAGATGCAGACCACCCCAAGTTGAGGGTTGAGGGTAGTTGGCCCAGGTCATGCCATCCAAGCTGATTTTGCATCTTCATCGAATCACCCAAAGGGTCTTATCAATAGCTTTAAAACGGTTGATTTCGGTGCCGCTTCCTCGCCCGAGTTTGTGTCCTGGCTGATTGATTGATTGATTGATTGATTGTATGGACGCGATTCTTCTGTCTAGATACGAGGTAGACAAGCAACACAAGCGCAGTGGTATTCAAGCATTCTCGTCTACGCAGCAGACATAATGTCTAGTTCCGGCATTGTCGGCCCTGGGCTTTGATTCATAGTGTCTCTTCTCATCAACTTGTTCCTCGAACTTTATTGTGGCAGCATTGATGGAGTTGCATTGCATTGCATTCATGATTCGACACCACCCGTCCAACCATTTGAGAGGTTGCATGGACGCCACACTGCCGAGCGTGAGCTTGGACCTGCGAAGTTGCGATATTGTCTCTCACAGATTCGTCAGCATAACGTACGGTTGCATTGCCATCGTTAAGCATTTTCCTCCAAGTATCTACGGACCTATTAAGTCGGTACTTGGGTAGGTAATCCTGACCGAATATGACGTCAATGCGTTGCTAACAGCATGCGTAACAAGCATCGAAATGAGCATTGATAGCATTGATTCTACACCAGCGTTGCAAAAGCGGCTTCCATCCGTCTTCCACCAGCTAAAGAAACATCTACCGGCCTTGAATCCCATGCATAGTACATGCCGCCATTCAAACAGAGTACCACCTACCTAGTTGATTTGAGGGATGTGAGGCGCTTGCATCCCTCTGTTCATAACCTAATTGCCATACCCAAGTACCGACCTAGATAGATATGGCGTCCGCCACGGAAAACGCTGACTGGTCTGTCCACAAGGGGCGTCCTCGCTACCCGGGACCAAAGTCGCCCTTTGAAGGAGCATAAGCGTCTGGTCTCGTCTTTAGCATATGCCCGAACGAGGTTGGGCGAAATATTTTGACTTCCATCGGACACAGATTCTGGGTACCCTGCGGAAATCGAACCAGGACCCTGCGGGGTACAGGTTGCCGACGCCGCTGCGCTGTGATCGGCCAGAACGTGCTAACCATTGAATGTTGGACAAAATCAGCTGTTGGAGGCAGGGAAGTTTGGGCGGGAAAGTCCGCGGGCAACGGCCAGCACAGCTATGGCTGGCTGAGAAGTTCGACGGTTCCTGCCTCTGTTGGATCAGAGAAATGGGCATTTCTTCTGTTGTCGTTTGATGCAGTAGGTTTGATGCCATGATTTTCTTGCTTGGAAAAAGAAAATTGGTTGAGCAAGAAAACTATGACCAAGTCCCGCGTCACAACTTCCAGATTACCATCTCACCACAAGCTTGCTTTCCGAGGGCTCGAGAACCCCCCCGGTCAACTCGAAAAAAAAAAAAAAAAAAAACGGACCAAGTTCAAGACGTCACTGAGAGGGTCAAGGAGCACTGATTTCGAACAATGCGGATCGGAATGACAGGAGAACATTAAAGGGAATGGGATCTTGCTAAAGACAAATGACAGCCATTTCCCCCTCCCCCCGATGTCCGTCATCGTTCGCTACGATAACACAAACTTCAAGTCACATGACGCGCTCTCGTAGGTAGTTCATACTGTACCTCACACTGTACCTCCCAACTACATACACAACTTGTCCCGTTTGTCATCGGCCGAGGATGCATACATTTATCGCTCAATCAGTTCTGGCCCGGTTCCAATGCTCCCACTCCTGCATCATGAAAGCAGCCGCCGCCCTTTTGACTAAACATGGCAGCTAGCCTGGACAATCGGTTGGATTTCTAAGCATCCGCCGAATCTGTCAGCCGCTCCATTGCGATTGTGGAGCTCCACATCAGTCTTCAGAGGCTACGCACTGCCTCGTGGGATAATCTTTGGGCTTTTTTTTCCCCTTCGGCCGCGGGTATCTCGTTTCAAGAGAAAAAAAAGAAAACCTTAAACATCGGGCTGTGGTGTCGGGATTTCGTCACGGATCTTCGCAAAAGGTTTTACTCAAGCTTGGCCAATCTCTCTACCTGGAAAGAGCTTGAGAATACCTGCTTAGCTTGAGAATCGTGACACTCCTATCTTGCGGGGCATTGAGTAAGCGTCTCATCTGAACTTGGAAACATCTACAGATCCAGATGCTAAATGATTTGGAAGTACTTCACGTCGTGAGTTTGGTCTTTGCATAAACATTGGGATTGCATATATTGTTGCATTTGACCCCGAATTGTCGCGCTCGCTTGCAGGCACGTGCAGCAGCGGGAACAGCGCCACGAGTCTCCATCGCCGTACTAAAGTCTTTGGCCGCCAACTTGCGGAATCCTGAGTGATTAAATTCGAATCTCAGGCCTTGTCTCGACATGGGTCTCCTGTGAGTCTCCCAATTAGTTGATGAATTTGGCACATGCATTCACAAGGCACGCCACTAACTGGGGAATGATAGAGCCTTGGGGACTGCGCTGGAATGGCCCGAAGCGAAGAAACGAGCCGATCAAGTAAGAGAATGGGGCATCAAGGTAACTTGCTCCAGACTACTTACACGCGTTTACATGCTGATACGCTACGACAGCAATTACTTGAAATATGGAACAAGGCCAAGGGAAAGGAGAGAGATGCTATGCTATGGGGAGATGAGGTCACCTTAACCCCCTCGCACGCCATCATCAGCCCTTCAGTCAAAGCTAACCCTACTTCAGGTTGAGTACTTGGTTGTGACATACACAAAGGCCGACCCAAAGGTGTTACTATCCCTGAGACAAGCTCAGATTCTAGAAGCACTTGCCGCTGATGAAGAGCTTGCCAAAGAAGGTTGTGTTCCGGCCCTGCAGGACGGGTCTTTCACAGCCACTAAGCCAGAGTCAGTATAAATTGTGTGGCAGAGTTGACTGTGTTGATGAGCCCCTACTTACATTTTATTCCTGCTTTGTCCTTAGTTTCAACCCTCTCCCAGTATTCCATCCTGAATTTGGACGCTTTATGCTGGAGGCCACTCCTGGTGAACCATGGGGCATCGGATTTAAGGAATTGCTCGACGTAGAGCCCGATATGAAACTCCGCCGCAAGATCGCCAAGGAGCACATGTTGAGCAAAGAGTATCCTATCACCCTGACAACATTCCCACGAATAGGCGTCCCCGGACAATTCACTGACCCTTACTACCCACCTTCCGGACCCAAGCTTCGATCACAATTTGTCCCAGACGAAATTGCAAATCCTCACATCCGATTTCCCACATTGGCTGCCAATATAAGATCTCGTCGTGGTTGCAAGGTGCAGGTCAACGTACCTATATTTCACGATAAGAACACGCCAAGGCCTTGGATTGATCCTACAGTCAACTTTGATTTGCACAACTGGCCGGAAGATGATGATGAGCGCAATGGAGCAGCTCCTCCAGACTTCATCCATATGGATGCCATGGCTTTTGGTATGGGCAGCTGTTGTTTGCAAATTACCTTTCAAGCGAAGAACATTACCGAGGGACGACAAATGTACGATCAGCTTAGCCCACTCGGACCTATCATGTTGGCCTTGACCGCAGCGACCCCCATTTATAAGGGCTTCCTGGCCAACACGGACGCGCGGTGGAATCAAATTAGTCGAGCAGTAGATTGCAGAACCCCAGAGGAATTGGGGGAGAAGGTATGTAACGCATATCAGGTGCTCACCTGCCAAACGCATCATAGTAAAACGGCGATTTCAGCCTGCTAACTGGTGTGTACACGCCATAGCCTCTCAAGAACGACCGCTGGAGGATACCCAAATCAAGATATGCTTCCAACTCGACCTACATCTCGACAGATCCTAGACTACGGGAGGAGTACATGGATCCTGATCTGGTCATTGATCCAAAGATAAAGGCTGAGCTTATGGAAGGTGGCATGGACGATCGGCTTGCGACGCACTTCGCTCACCTGTTCATCCGCGACCCAATTGTTATATTTGAGGAAGACTTGCAGGAACTCGACCTCAATAAGACGGATCATTTTGAAAATATTCAATCTACCAATTGGCAACATATACGATTCAAGCCTCCGCCAGCCGAAAACAACATCGGCTGGCGTGTCGAGTTCCGTCCTATGGAGATCCAGATTACAGACTTCGAAAACGCCGCCTTTTCCGTCTTCATGGTTCTTGTAACGCGTGCCATGCTCTCCTTCGACCTCAACTTCTACGTCCCCATCAAGAAGGTCGATGAGAACATGGAACGTGCGCATGCCGTGGACGCAGTTCTCAAGGAGAAGTTCTTTTTCCGCCTGAACCCCTTTCCACTTCGTCCGTCTCGGGCTAACACTGCTTTCGGGGACGAGAGCCATCCTGGGTCAGCCATGCATAGCCGATGTGCTTCGCCCGGCCTGCCTGTGGACGAGGAGTACGGAGAAATGTCCATCGACGACATCATCAATGGACCACCAGACGGCGAATTTCCAGGCTTGATCCCCATCGTAGAAAGCTACCTCGACAGCGTCAACGTTGATGTCGAAACCCGCTGCCAACTAGCCACTTATCTCTCCCTCATTAGCAAGCGTGCTAGCGGTGAACTCCAAACCGCCGCTCGCTGGATCCGCAACTTTGTCGACGCTCATCCTGCATATAAACACGATAGTGTGGTGGACGACGAGATCACGCATGATTTGATCGGCGCCGTCATAGCCGTCGGCGAGCGCGAGAGTACTGGCAGAGACTTTGCTGGCCTTGATATTTACGGACTATCCAAACTACTAGGCAGCTTCCGAGGTAGATGCGGCCAAGAAGCCGCCATAGAGGGCAGAGAGAACGAGAATTACGCAGAAGCAGATGCTGAACCGGAAAATGGACCTCGAAAGCGTAAAAGCGAATGGATAGAAGGCGATCAATCACCAGAACAGGAACAAGCGTCGGTAGATGAGCCACCTGAAATGAGCTGAACCAACAGCCGAATTTAGAATAACGGCGTAAGCAAGTAGTAAAGCGAAGCCACGTCTTCCAATCCAACTTTCTTTTACTCTGAACAACACAAAGCGTATGTGGACAAACAAGCATGCGTTTGAATATCAGTGCGCAAAAGTAAGTGGTATTACCGTACTGCATTAACATATCTTCCTTGGCCAGCCATTAGGTTATAGAATATACTTTGTTTGCCGTGGTATATGTTCCGAGTCACCATGGGGTTGATGCGCATCGATTAAATTTGAAAGACGTCGAAAATCCATGCAGCGACTTTTTTTTTTTTTTTTTTTTTCCTGGGCGTGTGTATATCGTCCTAGAACGTAAACGCCTGAGACGAATATGAAAGCACAGGCCGTTGATATGTTACTCGACAGCAGTGAACCAATCACTTCAGCTTCTTTCATGATGCAGGGGATTAGGTAGCCTCCCAGCCACAGCTGCTTCCGGACGAGTAGGCGCAGCAACGACCAGAACGCGACAGGTCAACATCACAAGCCCGCATGTGGCTCAATGGTTCCACGAGAACAACGTTGGAAAACAAACGTTGAATTGTCTCGTGCCGGGGGCGCAATTCTGAGTCAAAGAGTGCCACAGGGGGGCGCGTTACACGGCGGGCGGGAGTTGACGTCAAATTTCACCATTGGACGACGGCATGTCGTCAGATACAGTGTCATTCTATTACGTGATCAGGACCTTTATCCGGGTGTTCAAAGTGGTTGCGTGAGGCACTCGCTCAGCGTCAAACCTACCTCACGCCCGTTCATTGCCGCGTTTGAGAAGCACCATTGACAGTCGGAGACATGATCCCGCAGCTTAGACCAACGCAGCACGGTTTGCTCACCGTGGACGCCCTCGAGATCAAGGCTACCGAGTCGATGGAAGATGGCGGCTGGGACGGAGGGAAAGACGGCAGACGGCAGGAGAGCGTTGCCGTGATTATCCCTCTGGGAACCGTAAGGCTTTAGGCATGGAAGGCATCGTGCCAAAGAGGGTGAGCATACGGATCATGTTCTACCGATACTTTCGTAAAGGACTCAGAATCGGCGTCTACCTACCTAGCTTGGTACACACTACAGTCCTACCCCTGAACGATCGATCCTACATTCAGATTTCACGTAACCAAAGGGCCAATTGGAGACCAAGTTCCACGCCACTTGTTTTACTTTCCACCTGGGCACTTGATTTTCAGGCAAACTGAAGGAAAGGTACGGGAGAGCCTGGGCTACGAATGATTGCTTCGCGGCTTAATTAATCACACGTACTGGCCCCTAAGCCTTGGCTTATCCTGGCAACGCTTTTCCAAGAGGCTCCGCCCATTAGGTGACGCCGCATTGTGTCTGTTCCATGTCCAAATGTCGTGTCATGGTATCTGGCGCGTGCTCAGGTGGGCTCAGGCACGACGAGCTCCCAATAAGAATCCCATCCAAGCAATCCCCAACTACTTCTTTCTTCCACGCCTCCCCCCTCTCCCTCTCCCTTTCCCTCTCCCCTTTCCCGCCTCTTGCGTTTGGAGCTCTTCACAAGCAGGGATTAATCAATCGACAGGGGTCTTGCGTGATCCATGGGAAAGGGAGATCAGATCTGGACGATCGACGACACTCTGCTAATCTTAGTGCCTATATTGGGGAAGGGGAATGAAGCAAATCACCGTGCGCACGTCCTATTTGCTTCTGCTGCTTGTTGATCCTCGGTCATCTTATCCTTCACGATGGGACGAATCGATCGAGGCCAGGCCGCGGAGGCTTGCGATTGGGTAGTCAGTCGTATTTACTAGTTTCGGCCCTTTGGGGGGAGGGGGGGGGTGGAAACATCCAGCTACTGGCCGTAAACGAGATGAGATCGTGCCAAGGTGGGCTTCGGTATCTCGGGGGAGAATGCATCCCATCGAATCCCAGATGCGACAATGAGATTTTTTTGAAACACGCGTGTGCCATTTCCCCCACTGCTGTAGGCATCTGTGGTTGCATCTTTCCTGCTGCACGGGATCCAGCACGAGCTGGAGTTGGTGCCGACGGGAAAAGAAAGCGAACCTGGCGCCCCGGTGGCTTGAGCAAGCCCAAAAAATAATGATGGCCTCATGTCCTTCGTTGCCGTTGCTAATTGCCCATGTGCCAGAGGTTGGGTATCACAAGACTTCAGCCCAGGCTGTCTGGGCACTCGAAATGTAAATCATGTTCAAGACAAATCTTCTTTTAGCTTGATCCAAGTGAGGATTTTCGTCTTTTCTGGAATCCAATCCAACCACAATGGTGAAGGAAGGGGGGGGGGGGGTTCCTATCCATCTAGCTGATAGTATGAGACAAAGTGCCGTAGTGATATCCGAATCAGTCTCATGTTTTGTTTTTTTGTTTTCACTCGTCTGTCTCTGCACTCCTCACTGAGCTTAACAGTGTTTTACTGGCCTGTCAGGCAAGACAGGCTGCCCGTCCTTGCATTGTCGAAGAAGACGGGCCGCGTCAGATGCTGACGACGTGATTTTGCGCTACAGGCTTGGACGACCGACGTCCCGCGAGCCGTGGCCGAGAATGTAGGTTACCGACTTAACCCAGCAGTGAGACTAGGTAGGGGGGTCGGGCCACCCTTCCTAGCTTTATTTTGTCTGGGTGCAGAAAAGTACGATCCAGATCACGCGGTGTCTGTGTTAACTACCTAGGTAACTAGTGTTAGACTGCTCTTGATCGCGGGCAAAAACTAGCCTCGATCCGAGATACCAGGGCTCAAACACTCGCAACAACCACACCGAACGAGCGAATTTCTAATAGGGGCTGTCCCACGGGCGAACAGCGATCATGACTGAAACAAAGCCAAAACACGAGAATGTATCATACCTAATATATACCGGCAAATAGGCACTTGATGCTGTCACTGCCGTCCGGTTATTAGAGCCGCAGCTTGCAGACTAGCGAGTCGTCGTCCAGAGACGGTCACGCTATTCAACTCCATCCGTTCAGTGCCCATAAGATAAATCAGCTGGAGTCACGGATTAGCCAGAAGACCAATCGGAACTAAGGGCGATGGAAAGATACTTTCAGCTTTTTACGTGCGGGACGTCACTGTAGCGCAACATCGTAAGCAGTGTTCTTCTGGACGTCATACAAGGAGGGACGTCGCAAATCTCGCATCTGCTGAGGAGCCTTCACAGGCATCTACACTCTCAAGAGTGGTGTGGGCCCTGGGACCTGCGTGGTGTATCATGACTTTGCCAAGGGGCGGTCAAGTTAGTCCGATGCTCGCCGCCCTTGACGATGTTTGGTGTTTGAGGGTCGGATGAAGGTGAGCCAACCCCCCGTGTGTGTCCAGCTGGTTAAGGGATGAGGTCTTTCACCGATGTGATACAGCGATCTCTTGCCTATAACGGCCGGAACAATCGTATCTCCCCACCGCTGTACAACCGCTTCATCTCGCTTAATGTATTTTTGGCACGCAGCACTTGATGCGCTTGCCATAGACGCAGGAGCCAAGTTCCCAAGATGTGCCGACTGGCACCAGACGGCTGGTCAATGAGATTCGTCTAGGTAGGAGGTACAAAGCAGAAAAAGGCCACGAACTGGACGCTGTTCGAGCTTAGCACTCCTGTGCGTTGCACAACATTAGCTCATCAAGCTCATCAGCCAGGACGTGGCCAATGATGCGCAAAGATCTACTAGTAGTAGCTCCTAGAGGCACGATTCCATCAGCATTACCTCACCAACCCGAAGCATCTCTGCAAGAAAGATCTAGGTACTTTTGACCTGACTCGGCCCGCCGCGTTGCTGCTCATGTCTTATGACAAGTCGCCGGTGCACAGGAGGTCCAAAATCACAAGCCGTGGGATCGGGTTGTCGGCGTATTGCACCTCCATCCTGATGCGGCGGTTGCCTGCTTCAGCCTTGTCAGGGTTCAGACAGTCAAGTTCGCTGCGTCTTTTCTAACGGACAGGAAACGAGTTGCCGAACGCGACAGTATGCCCTTGGAAGTACAGAATAGGGCTTTTTTTTTTTTTTTTTTCCCAATCAAATGAGTGATTACTGTGTCCGGGGATGACATAAGCCAGCTCCTCCAGTAAAAAAGCCCATTTTGCTTTTCCCGCATCTCTCATTCCCGCCAATCTCCCATCCGGCTATCTGGAAGGTATGCCGAGGTGGAGCCCTCTAAGGCTCCGAGATTCGATCGGCGGGCAAATCTTCCTCCCCCTTGCCACGCTGGCCAGGAATACGCGTTCATCACGAACACTGTTGACAAAACTCGAGGATGATCCATTGCTTGCACGATTCATCTGCCCAAACTACGACAAAGCAGTCCCAGCTACGCCATCAGATGAGACAAAAAAAAGCAAATATCGATCACCCCTGTTCAATTTTAAAAAAGAAAGGTGACACTCATTTCTCCAATCTCTATCGCTTAAAATCCCCGTGAAGAAAAAGGAAAAAAAAAA